>NW_019293237.1:0-38891 GCF_000500325.1 Leptinotarsa decemlineata
TAAAAAAAAATAGAACAAATTGAAGATCATAAGCAACTTTGAAACTTCCAAGTAGATTTCTGGAAAGATTACAACATTCAAAAATATTCACTTAGCTAGTTTTGTGATCCAAAAATTTTTCTGAAGAATATTTGATTTTATTTCAACTTAACTAATCAACAATATAAATTTCCATCAAATGTTTAATATCCGTTTTTTTGTTCATATAATTTGGGTTACTGTTAATTTTAATAATCTCAAGAAAGGCCTCTTGGTCTTTTTTTTCTGAATGTGTAACTTTTGTTTCATCAAATTTAATTTCATATTGTTTTGTTGTGTGAGGTTATTCTACCCGATAATATTCTGGAAGTTTTCTCAATATAATTCAAATTACTATTATTTCATGGTATATTTCAAAATATGTCACATATGCTTTGAAATTTTCACTTTCTTATTTTTTTTTATTCAAATTTTTTTCGTCATGAAACACTGTAATTATGTTGAAAGATCCAATGTTGTTCAATATTGGAAAAACAAAAATACTCAATATTTTCACGTATCTGATTACTAGCACTATTGGCTGTATTTTCTGTATTGCTTGAAAAAAGTATGGTTTAGATCTCACGACTGAAGATTTTTTTCCAATGAATAGCATTACAAATCATACTTACAGAGAAAATGAGTGAAAAACAATGAATTGAACATAAAATTGATGAAAGAAAGTTAAACATGTATGGATTTTTTGGATTTTACAAATGTCATACATTCACAAATGTCATTTTTCAATGGAAATGATAATTTGATAATCTTTGCCTCTAAAGAGAAAGTTGATTGATACAATTTTCATTATTATCATTATGTTTTTCGGTGTAGTTCTAGTAAGTTACTGTATATACTGCTGAGATTATCAATATCAGTTTTCTCATTCATACAATCAGAAGACATTAATTTCAACCATTTCAAGAAAAAGGCGTTTGGAAATATTTTTTTCTTTATGTAAAACTTTGATATTAGAGTAATTTGGTATATGTCCTGTTTCTGTAGAATGTTCCGCTACTGCATATGATTTCTTATTAGGCTTTATATCACTTTTATGTTAAGTTATTCTATCTTTAAACGATATTCTTCTTGCTCTTGGTCGAGAAAAACTACATCAACTTTGATGATGGACCCTTCAGTTTCTGACTACAGCTCACTCTACGTGAGAAAAGCAAAGGTCAAGTGCTTTGATGAGCTTAGGTCTTCAAAGTTTTTAACGAAGACTTCATGCATCAGTTTATCCTTGTGTATTTGTCTCGCCGGTATCCAGATAGTGCAGAATGCTTCCATACACAAGCTGTTCAACAAGTTATTTTGTTTTGTTCGTAGCTGAGAGATGAAATTTAATTCAATTAGTAAATTCAATTTTATGTATGGACTTAGAACTTGAAATTAACCTAGTTTTTTAATTTCATTGAGATTTCAAACAAAGACATATATTTTCTTATTAGTCAGTGGGCTATGCTTGAAGACAGGCAGAAAACAAATCTAAAGAAATGAACTTAAAATGTTCAAGCCAGTCTATTATTAAATTTAAGGTCGACTCTTTCAGTTGTGTTGCCAATTGCATATGCAGTAAATTTTTTGTGAAGATGCCTGCACTGACGCCTGTCAGATATAATCCAACGCCGTTCGTGATATTAGCCAGTGGAGTAGTTGTTTTCTGATAGGCGTCAGTCCATTCAACCTACTTTGTAGGTATATCCGATACTGGCTTGAACATTCAAAGTTCACTTCTTTAGATTTGTTTACTGCCTGTCTTCAGGCATAGCCCACTGACTAATAAGAAAGTTTTTCTTCCTTATTCAGAGGAGTCAGGCAAATTTCGGATATGCAGTTGGTTAGTACCTCGTCCACTAGATGGAGTGACATTTTTGTTGTTAGCTCCAACTTAAGACGAGGAATGAAATACTCTGGAAGAATTTCGATTTTAAATTATGGAATATCATTGACTTTAGGTCGATGACGGTCAGTATCTTGCACTGGCGAGTGGCAAAGGAGCCCAAAACCGTCTGGAAGTGTGTCCGTTCCAAAATTGATGGTCGACTCTTTCAGTTGTATTAAATATTCCCAAGGAATATTCTTAAAATATATCAAAGGTTCGCCAGGAGCACTTCCAGGGAATATTCTCCAGAAGATATATATATCCATGGCATATTCATAGCATAATACAATATCCTTAAATGTATATTCATGAAATATACCTGGAATATCTATTGCTATGTGGGAGGCTGAAAAAGATGTCTACCGGTGGCTGTTGAATTGAAATCAATATGGGAATTATCAGAATACTACCCATCTATTTGTATTTTTATATTCATGTGATTATTTTCTAGCAGCTTAACTGCATTAACATTTCTCGATTTCATTTCATGAGGATTCGTTTTCCGATGGCATTCCGGGATAGCTTCCCAAATTTCTGCTACCGCAGTTGTCGGTTGATTGGTCAAACCACCAACACTGGCAAGTTGACTTGGATGTCACACCAATAGGTGGTTCCACTAATGTCTCGCTTGTGTTTACGCAGTTTTTTGTATCAAGTACTCTTCTTGGTTATTCACATTTTGTCTTCAATCAAGGACCGCCTGCCTGGTTAGACTAGGTTAGGTGCAAAGTGAGTGGGTCTATTCGACCCTCCACCGCAACTTGTTTATTGCGGCTCACACCTATTCACACTCGACCAAAAAAACCCAGCTTCTTAACGAAGCCGATTAGTTTTTATGGTGAGTGGTCTTTCAGGTCAGATAGTGAGAGTACGGCTCTGCCGAAATCTAAAAACCTGATTCGGTCGTCAGCGGGGTAGGCACAAAGTATAGGTACGCTCTGCTGCTTCATCGTTAATGAGGTAGTCGGATAGTTGAGGTGCAAGATTCGCACCTTGATACCCGCAAAAACCTTCCCATATGAGGGTTTTTGCTCGTCAGCTACACCTGACGAAGCCGTAGATTCAACCGAGCAGGGTTTTTGGCCTCTGGTTTGTGGTGAATCATCACATGAGCATCAACGTTTGCTAACCTGCTCATGGTGATTTATTCTCCCACCCGAGACAGATTCTGCGTAAGCCGCTCAAGAATTTGGTGCAAGGCGGTTTTATAAGGTACTCCGCTCTTGAGGAGACGACTCAGTCGTTTGTTGTTGTATGCACTGAATGCACTGTCAGAAAATTCGTTATCAATTTCGAAATTTTACCTATAGTTCAGTACCACCATAATATTCCGCTAATATTTATATTTCGAGAATAGCAAATAATAACAAACATTTTTTGATGAAAACGGCTTTATTGTTTTTCGAAATATTCCCCTTGATGATCAATACGTTTTTGCATTCGTTCAAACTATTTATCAAAGCAGTTTTTCCATTCCTCTTGAGACACCTCCAAAACATGTTTTTGAATGCCTTAACTGCTTCTTCAGCGCTCGTAAATAGTTGACCACGCAATTTACCATTGCTATTCGGAAACAAAAAAGTCATTGGGTGCCAAATCAGGACTATTTGGAGGATGAGTCATCAATTCGATGTTTTGACTGCTCAGAAGTTCACCTGTTTGACGAATGTGTGGGAGCTCGCATTGTCATGATGAAGAATGATTCGTGTTTGGCGGTTAGTTTTACGAACTTATCCGAAGACTTCCATCAAACAAATGATCGTGTACCATTCGTAATTGACTGTTGCTCAAGCGAAACACTGGCCACATAAACCATTCGGTCGAAGAAACAGACGACCATTTGCTTCGCTGTGCTTCTTCCACGATCAACTTGTGTTAGATTTAGCTCGTCTTGGAGTACCCACACGGTAGATTGCAGTTTTGTTTCCGGCTCATACGCATATATCCATGATTCGTCACCTGTCATGATTTCATACACGATTGAGCGATTGATAGATTATGGGTTATCCAACGAGAACATTTTTTACAACTAAGTGTTTTCATGCAGAATCGAATGCACTGCATCGATGTTTTATGGCGATATACTGTGGTTTTTAATGGTGATTTATCGTCCTACAAAGAACTGACTTCATCGACATATTCTTAATGAGAAAAATCACGTCAAGAGTTGTGAAAAATAATCCAACAAAAACCTTCTATTGAAATTTCCGTTTTTTGGTCAAATTGGTTTTCTTAAATCACTGTGAAAAAACAAATAGCACTTGTACATCAAAACGCTGTGAGTACGTTTATGCTCAAAATGTCAAACTTTATTGTGGTGTTGTCACATTTTACCTATTGACATTAGTGTTGCCAGTTCCAGAAACATAAATAGTCCCACATCGTACTTAACTGCAGATCATATATTTTTGTCAGTTTCGTCATATATCTTTGATTTTCAGATGAGAGGTTTTTTTTTCTTTTTTTTTTTTGTATAATCGATAGGAATCTCTCTTAAGTATGGTATGTGATTTATTGAGAATATCGTAGTATTTTTCAATGGAATAAATTTTGCTCATAATTACTGTTACATTTCCTTTGTCTGATTTCGTTAATATCAGATCAAGGTGATTTTCGAAAAATGATTTAGTTTTTTTTTTGTGAAATTGCTCTAGATAATTTTCATCATTACGAAGTTTTTGAGAATTTGTAATCATTTTCACTATTTTATCTCTGAACTTATTTTTTTCAATTCGATTGAAATCATTTATTGAATATTCAATCTCTGACAATAAATTTGGAGCTGAAATATCATTTGCCGTTGGAGGTGAGCTTAATTCGAATCCTAGTGCCAGAAAATGTTCTATATCTTTTGGATTATTTCTTTCTGATACTTTTTTTAGCCACTTTCCATCAATTTGTTTATATTTGTGTTCAATATCATTGAATAATTTCTGGTATGTAGTAGTTATGTATTCTCTTTTCATGAGAAGCTCTAAAATTATCATTTAAATAAATCAATTATGTAAATGAAACATGTTGTTACTAACAAAAGTGAGATTATAAGTTAACAGATGCGTAACACAGAGGATTTTCATATTTGTATGTCAGGAATATGAATTATGTAAAATTTTGAAAAAAAATAATGTGATGATATGGCGGAAAAAATGAAATCTAAAATCAACAAAGTCGTCGGTCATTTCTCATGTCATGACAGAAGAGGTTTTATAGAATTTTTTTTCTGACTACACCGTGTTGCTAGTGGGATTTCACAGAACACCAAAGTATCACATGGTTATTAAATATGAAGGTAACGGAATTGAAATATTCAAATGACCTAAATATTTAAATTTTTGAGAGTTGAGATTCAATTTTGCCTGTTTTTAATGTAAAATTAATGCTATCGTTTAAAATGTTCGTATTCTACTGTGTTATGTACCTACATCATTATTGATTTCCTTGTAACGATATCTGATTCAATTTTTTTCTAGAAAAAAGGTTTTGGCTTTCTACTTCTCCATCTTCATGCGAAAACTATGGGAAAACTAAAATAATTTCTCCTAAAAGTATACGCCTTTTAATATGAATTAATTTAATTTTGTTTCGAATATTCGAACATTTTATTTTCAATAAAAAATCCGTCGCAATTGATGAAAACAGATATTATCTTACCCAATATGAAGTGACACTGATTTCACAATGACCATCAAATATGTATTCAATAGATGAAAATAAATCGGTATTGGAATATGATGACACTGATAAATAACACTGATAACACTTCATCTTTCCCAATGAAGTCAACGCACATCTTTCTTTCCTACAAAAACTATGACACTTCATATATATTAAAATATTTCAGTGATATTTTTTTAAATGGAACACCCTATATTTCATCATACATTTCGATTCGTAATAACATTATCAACAACAAAACTCATATCGTTGAAATATATATTCCACTAGTACAAAAATTTCTTTGTTTTGGCCAATAAAGAGCTATAAATATCGAGTAAATATTCAGAAATAGCGCCTTCTTGTTGAACACATATTTTGGCCTTTCTCTTGACACTATGTATTGTTTTCAACACAATTCGGCCATCAATAATAACTTCAATATATTTTTTTCAGTTCATCTACATTATTGTGTTTCATTTTGTACACCTCAATTTTCAGAAATCCCAAACAATAAAAACTAGAGGTGTCATGTCTGGTGAACGAGGAGGCCAGTTTTCAGGACCATTTGTAGCAATTGATCTGTTTCCAAAACAGTCTCACAAAATGCTTTTTACGCCACTTGGCGGATTGTGGGGCGTTTTTTTTTTCAAATGGATTTAATCTCCAGCGATTCAAATCCAATGTGAATCGCAACATCTGCACAGACACCGCTCTGAGAGCGCCTTGAGGATTTTTCTGCAGTGCTTGTGTTTTGTCCATAAAAAAAAGAATTATTCTCTTTGAAAAAAAATCATCAAAATTGTGGCGCCTTCCGAAGATATTTGATGAACTGAAAACGGAGTTTATAACACAGAACCTAATTAAGATATAAAGCCACTTGTAGATTTCAAAAATCTGTCAATAGAAAATAATTATGGACAAACTGTCACCGTGTGTGGTATAAGGGTTTGCTGGCCAAACTTCGATGCTATGTTTTGTATATGGCTCTTCAGCTTCCTGAAAGAACGTTCCCTGGATGGATAGATCTTTCTCTCGAATACTTTCATAATCAACGCTGGTGTTCCCCAGGAATCCATATTGTCTCCAACCCTCTTTTTACTGTATATCAACGACCTATTGGAGAAAACCAATAATCCAATATATTGCTTTGCTAACGACAGCACACTTGTCTCGTCATTCCATTTGGATTTCGGGACATCGGCTACGGAGGCACATCTTCACAAGCAGCAGGACGTTGCATATCTCAATGAGAATCTAGAAGTGATTTCGAATAGGGATGAAAGTAACCAGGTTCAATTCAATACCACAAAACCCAAGCCTCGTTTTTCTCCAAGAAGATAAATGTCTCCGAACCGGATATAATAATGTCAGGTCAGACAATTCCACCTTTTGCTTCGAAAAGTTTGTTGGGGGTTGAAATGGACACCAATATGTCTTGGCACAATATTTCGCTGAAATTGCAAAGGCTGCTTCTCAAAAGCTTGGAACACTGTTCCGAACCAGAATACTGTACACACCTCAACTTTTGATGCTTCCTAAAGTTCAGATCAGACTTTCTTCGGAGTATTGTTCTCATGTATGGAGATCTGCCCCCAAACAGCAACCCTGAGGTTGCTGGATTCCATCCAGAAAAGAACCATTTGCCTGATTGGAGACGCGAACATCACGTGTTACCTTGATAGCCTGGAACATCGAAGAAATGCCTTGAGATTTGTCTCTTTTCTATATATACCTTCACGGGAAGTGTTCAAGTGATTTGGCATATTTGATTCCACCAAGAGCGGTACATATCAGAAATACGCGACGGGCTGTGGCTGCCCATCGTTTTGAGGTTTAACTCAGTACACCTCGAACTTCACTGTTTAATAACTCTTTCTTTCATCTGCAGAACTGCGTATATATGGAATAAAATTCCTGAGAATGTTTTTTCATATGGATTTTATCTCCAGGGATTCAAATCCAATGTGAATCGCTACTTTCGCACAGCCACCGCTCCTTAACGATTTTCTTGTAGTGCTTATTTTTTGTCCGTGAAGTGATGTTTTACAAAAATTTGGGTGTGTTTTTTAAGAATGCAAAAAAATCGGGCACATATATAGTGTGTGCAGAAGCTCAAAGATACATTCAGTAAAAAAAATCAGTTGAAGGGAAAGGGAAAATTCACTGATATTTGTTTAGAATAATGCAATAATTTCAGAAAAGGTAGTTCAGATAAAAGTTTCGTGCATACTGATGATTTAAACAAACAACTGTCAAATTTAAACACATATTAAGTAAATTATGATTTAAGAGTCTTCGCTAGTCGATGTATTATGGGTGTAAAATGTGTTCATGTTAGAAATATAACAGAAATGGTGAATTTACCGTTAGTAATTTTGAGAAGAACTCATAGGTACACACCATGATAAGATAGGTACAGGTTTAATTCTTTGAATTCAGAGTGGGGACAATAATTGAATTTTAAAAGAAACTATTAATACCTGTCAATGTTTATGTCGAACAAAATTTTGAGTCGTAGTCACGCAAAATATCAAGAGTTGTCCAAGTTTTTATTGAAAAGGAATTTGAAAGTGTATATCACAAGCAGTTGAACTCATATATTGGGAGTATCTTCATAGAAATGAAGTTGAAAGAGGCTAAACCAAATTCTCATAAAGCATATATGATTTATCATATGCCTTGAAAAAACAGTGGAATTAACATTGTCACTTAAAAAATATGGGAGTTCAATTATCATGGTCTCTATAAAATCAAACTTCTCAACCAGTACCTGTAATACTCGAATCTTTGAAGTAATCAACGTTCTAAATTATAGAATACGTGGAATTCATTATTAATGTTTGTTTGTCAATTACCAGTAAAAAAATGATAATTTGGAATATGAAGATCTATACAGAAGGTTTGCAATTGATAAATTCCATTAGTATTCAGTATCACTATTTTTCGGGTTTGAAGGCCGTGGATATTTTGAAATTTCTTCCTGACATTTCGCTGGCGCGAGTGGCTTACTTCTTCAGAGGTTTACACATTTTGAGATAATATCTCCGATAACTTGATATTATGACTGCGTAACTCGTATTCATGTCGACTCCTCAGGTAGTTTGGTGTGCTACAGCCTGCCTTAGGTAAATTTTGTAAAGCGTGTTAATGTTGATTCAGGTATAGTCTGGTGTGATAATACCTGCACCTGGAATAGGAAAATTGTCAATAACATCCGTTGACCTACCTACCGGTACCTACCGTTATGCTGTTTCGAACTCACTAGAATAAGATTCCATATTCCACTGAAAACCTCGTCCGAGAAAGCCATAACCATTTTGACGACAAGTAATAATTTGACTGAAAATGTATACTATTCATAGAATGATAACAAGTTCAATTCTAGGAAAAATGATGGAATACATCAGCTTCATCATTATTGACATTATTAAGTTTTCGGTATGATATTTAGTACAAGAATCAACCGTTTCCAATGCAGATAGATTATCTTTCTCATTTTGTGAGATAAAATTGATGTACTTGATTTTTTGTACTCATTTGATTAGTCAATCAAATTTCGTTCAATTCCACTGAATTTGCAGATTAAGTGAATAGAGATTCAGTATTTGTCGAAATCAAAGATTTCACAATTTATGAAAGACCGGATGTGTGATTGATGATAAACTGAAACCTTGAAAAGACGAAATCAGTTATCATTAGAGCAAAATTTTATTTACTAGAAAATAAAACAGTATTAAATATGTTGAATCACAAGATAATCATACAAAGAGTAATAGTGCACAGGGCGTGATGTACACAGTGGACCAAATTGGACAGTTTTAAAGGGAAACTTCTGTTTTCAAACTAGACACATGAAAACTGATGGCCGTATCTGAGGGTTCAATTTTATGATAAACTTAATTATGAAAACCGCATTTCGATATCTATCATCGTCTTTAAGTTACAGCATGTTTTTCGAAAAGTTGCTTTGACTTTTTTCCTGTCAAAATTTCCTTTTCCATGAAAACATTTCTAAAGCACTTTTTTACGTGGAATTTAATGATGTGAAAATGAGATATCGATAGTTATTGATGGAAAATCATTTTTTGATGAGACACCCTATATATTTCCGCATTTTCAATAGCACACTCGATGTTTCGCTACAGTCATCTTTGAAATACAGAGCTTTTATGTTTTTTCATGTTGATTTTGGAACGTTGACGATTTGGGATCATTTTCAACAGTTCCCTAAAAGAACATTTCTTTCAACTCGTTATCCCTATTTGATTCATATGATATTTGCCTTTCCTTTTCAAATTGACCCTCATCAATTCGGTTGTGTCGCAATCTTGCGAAAATGTCTTTGAAAGGTGGTTTTCTTTCTGGATACCTCTCGTGATAAAAATTGCTTGCTGCTTCCGCATTTTCCAAGGTTTGTATAAAACATATCCCGTTTTTCATAATTCTCACACTCCATTGCGAATGTGTTTGAAAACTGAACAAAAAAAATTATTGAAGAGCATCTCTTTTTAACCTTTTGAAGATTAAAAGGTTAAAATGTGCCGAAGAAGCACACGTTAGAAGGTAAGACCTCGTTAGTCGTTAGCTGGCACAAGTTTTGACATTTGAGAGTTGTTGTTCGTAGGGGGGTAACAGCAGATTGACGGAAAAACAGATTTCAACAGATTTTTAACAGATTTTTTAACCTTTACTTGGGTGGTGTATCGCTAACGACGTATTATTTTTAGCCACCCTAACGCCACACAGTCCTCGATACGATACAAAATCTGGACTTGGGTGGAAGATCAATGCTTGTATTCCGATTCTGAGTTGACAAAGTTCTCTGTATAAATGATATTGGATTTGCCTCTTTCTCATGGTGTACGTACTACTAGTCAAGCCCTGTCATTTGATACCCATATTGAGGTAGTTGTGAAACAATATGTAATCCACCATTTTGTGAATGCGGCCATCTTGAATTTGCATATTTTTCAAAGTGTACTACCATTCTACTAGTCGAACTCTGTCATTTAATACCCATATTGAGATGGTTGTGAAAAAAGATGTATTCTACCATTTTGTAGCTGCGGCCATCTTGGATGATACAAAATTTATTGAATTGTATTGTCATCAAAACTAAATGTGTGTACTGAATATCAGATGAATCTGTCAACAGGAAGGGGGTCAAACTTCAATTACTAAATTTGACCCAAACAAACAGAGTAAGCTTGATAAAACTGTTTAAATGAAAAGAGAATTACTGCTTTACTTCTGAAAATAAACTCATATATCGAAGTGATCTTATCTTTAATTACACAACAAACAGTCAATTCTTTGAAATTTTATGAATTTATGTGTTTTGTATGAAATAAATGTTACCTTCTTCGGTTATTTTCTTTGCCTGGAACTTTAACTTTTTTGTATCGAATTTTGGAATAGATGTCTCACGAATACTGTCTTCGAATTAGTAATTATATCAAATACATTGTTTTTATAAAAATCACATTCATTTTAGGATTGACATTTGTCAAAACAGCGCCTTCCTTTGGAGCCATGCCTGCCTGTCTGGCCCAAGAGTGTGACCTTGACTCGGGACCTGTGTGTGCAATCGATGAATCAGGATTACCAAGAACTTTCGACAACAGATGCTCGGCTATGTTTGCGTTCTGTCGGTTCGGTATATGTAAGTTTCGAAAATTTGTAAATTATTTCAATGCCAAAACCATTTTAAAATATTTTTTTCTGTTAGAATATATTATTTGAGCTCTAAACAAAATTGAAATAATTCAGCTCCGATGTTTCATCCGTTACAGAACAGAGAGGGTTGAAAGTCGAACTCATCAACATTATTATTATTTTTCAACCTGAGATGATGTTGCTGGTCAGAGTCTGTACCCAAATCTCTGACCCAACATCGTTAACCAATGACCAATTTTCACGACTGTAAAGTAACTGTTATTAGGTCCGAGAATCATGTCGTAGATTACAGAATTTTCTTGTCTAAAATTTCTGCCGTATGATTCAAGAGGCGTTATGCCAGCAAGGACTCCAACAGTTAAAACAACCTTTTCAACAGCATAGTTTGGGTGGAGTCTGTAGACTTTGAAGAGCTTCAGGTTTATTAGCTTCTGGCTAGAAACGTCAAAGATAATGATTCATTAGCACTCCTAGAGCCCCATTATATAGGCTGAAATCGCATATGGGGAAAATTCCGGCCGCATATCAATAAGGTTCTCAGACGACTCGTGGCTAACACTGTACCTGGTGTAAGCGACCTTTATATCCATTCTGACAAGACATGATGAACCTCTCCGTTTTCGAATTAGGCGCACTTGCCCTGAGGAAAGCAAAGATCAGGTGCTTTGATGAGCCGAGGTCTTCCATGTTGTTAAAGAAGACCCGTGCATCCGTTTATACTTGTGTAACTGCAGGAGTGAAATTATTTTTGTGGCTTTTATGTAGGCCTTTCTTGAATGGATTCTGGTTACCTCGTTCTGACCACTGCCTTTTCGTGGTCACGCACCAGGGAGAAAAGAGGTTCCGAACTTCTGATGACTTTAGAGGCTCTATATAAAACAATTCTGTTAGTAGCCTGCCTGACTCCTTCAAAACAGTAGATTAGGTTCGGAACAGCAGCAACTGCAGCAGCAACTTTGTTCTGCTTCAACAGTTCAAATGACCAGATCCGTCAGATTTTGTGCTATTACTTGCCGCGGAGTGAGTTCTTTATTTGGGAGCGGCGTTCCTCGTCAAGGTGAGTGAAGGTGTCTCCGGCATCCAGATGCACATCCTCTCCATAATTTTCGAATCGTTATCATTCATTATTATTATACTCTCCTTGAAATTCGCGGTGGTGGGGTCGGATACTTTTGACAGGTATCAGCTCCGAGAATTCGAACCCTGAGCACACGCTTCAGCTCATAGCTGGCTGAAAATGACAACCTTGCTTTTGTCCGTCCAAGAGTTCTACCATAGTGTGGCGAACCAACGTAATCTTGAGATTCGAGAGTGGACAGAGCATACTTTCACCAAGGACTCAATAACCAGAACAATAATTTTATCAGACTGGTATGGATAGAGCCTGCGGAGTACGATATTTCATTTATTTTCCTTCTCATTATTATATGATGATCCTCATGCATTTTTCAATAAGCACTCCTCACACCGTGGGGTAGTTGGTCATTGGATTCTTGAATCATGTGTCCTAAGAAGATGCTACGAGCCAATACTGACAGCCTTCTGATGTGCCTGGCCAAGATTTCCGTCATACCAAGCCAGAATGATTCTGAGATTCGAGAATAGAGAGGCATTAGAACAACCATCATAACAACGCAGGGCCGTATAGGAAAGAAAAACTAGTGTGGGGAGGAAATCCAAAAAATTTTCCCAACCCCACCAGCAAAATTTCCCAACTTTCGAAAAAATGAAAGCCTAGGGATTAGTTACTACTATAATATGTATATCAATTTTCTTATTTAGCTATCCAAAGATTGGCTGAATGCNAATTATGGAATATCATTGACTTTAGGTCGATGACGGTCAGTATCTTGCACTGGCGAGTGGCAAAGGAGCCCAAAACCGTCTGGAAGTGTGTCCGTTCCAAAATTGATGGTCGACTCTTTCAGTTGTATTGCCAATTGCATATGCAGGAAGTTTTCTGTGAAGATTCCTGCACTGACGCTTGCCGGATATAATCCAATGCCGTTCGTGGTATTAGCCAGTAGAGTAGTTGTTTTCTGATAGGCGTCAGTCCATTCAACCTATTGTGTAGGTATATCCGAGACTGACTTGAACATTTAAAGTTCATTTCTTTACAAAGACATATACTTTATCATCTGACATCTCCGAACTGTATCGTCATATCATCAAAAATGTTGAACATAGACCATTGCAATGAATTGCATTCCAAATTTGATTTTTGCACAGAATCTGCTCCTTATTTGACAGTTGATTGTTTAAGGCAACCAGCCCTTCAACTTTCTCTAAAATAAAATACACCCTGAAATGTTTTGCAAATATTTGTGTGTGCCGACCAGCTGATTTCGATCCTGATGAATAATTTTGTCATTTCAAACATTTATACCGTTTGCAAGATTGGTATTACCCACAGTTCTAACTACCACAGGAAAAAATTCCGGAAATGCACTCCATTGATAAAAATTGTTATCATTGCTATACTCAAGTCTAACGAAATTCCACGCATTATGGTACGATGCTGACGATTTGTTAACAACGTCAAACATCCCACTATTAAATATTAAGGTCGATAAATAGTCTAAACTTCAATGAATGACGGTAATTCAAATTAAGTTGATAAATTATTTTGTCTCACACCTCTTATCGATAAGATTCGTTTACCGAGAGTGGCGTCTACAGCTATCAAAATTTGATGAAAATAAAAAAATACAAATTTTCGCTATGTTGCAAACATAATCTCACAAGGTTAATATTCAGTCGGGTTATTGGTGAATGCAAGCCCACAGTTGTTGCTATCTTCGATAAGAAAACATACACAGAGTGTGTTACTTGTTTCAGATTACAACACATTGGGACGATTACCAAAAGGTAGCATAACTCCATCATTTCCATTCGAAACAACAGAAATGGACTATGAAGGATTTTTTTCGTTTGAAGATCCCAGAACACGTTACAAAGTTTTCAAATGCAACACATGCTCATTGTTTGCTTCAGTATAAAAGCTAATAAGTTATTATTGGATTATACAGGACATTTCATTCGAAACGAGCCACCATGAATAACTTTGGTACAATGATTTTCAGGAAAAATAAAAAAACACGTCAAACATAGAATTCAAGGGGACACATTTTGACATATTCACATTTGATGGTTTTACATTATCAGATACTCCATGATGAGCAGATTTCAACAAAGTATAAAACATATCGTCTGAAGCTTATGGTTTGGGAGCTACAAATTATTTGAGTTGAAAACGAGTCACCCTGAATTACTTTTGGAGCAATGATTTTCAGGAACAATAAAAAAACATGTCAACAATAGTATACAGGGTGTAACTAAATAAGTGTGAAACATTTGAGGAGGTGATTCCTCACCGAAAAAGAGATAGGATCTTTCATATAGAGAAATTCCATTGGAGCATACCTTGTTAAGATACAGCCCCTTAAAAGGGGTACATAAAATTTGTAAACAATTTTTTTCACAAGCACTAAAAAAATTACAATATTGAAATTAACCTGACGTTTTGTAATACCAAAAAGACACTCAGCCAGAAATTCATTTGTTTCACCCCATGGTTGTAAGGCGTGGAAAATGCAACCCCTAAAATGTTTTTTGTTTTATTATTTGTTTACCATTTCAAAATGTATTTCCGATAGCCTGTTTCATTCTAAACAAAAAATGTCTATTGGGTTTTTTGCCCAAAATAAACTAGTAAAAAATTATTTCAGGAATAACTACAGAGATACATCGTCATAAATGCGAAAATACGAAACTAATTTATCTAGTAGGTCGCTATTAGCGATAGTGACAATTAAATTGGTATGACTCTGTTAGTTTGTGAATTTTCGAAATTGAATTAATACTAATTGTGTGTTGTTCTGTTCTTGATTTGTTACTTCAATAATTCACTTGATATTAAAATGTCATACCCAAATGAGGAAATGGATGATATGCATTACGTTTATGGTCTATCGCAGGGGAATGGGTTAGAAGCTTCTAGAAGATATGCTGAAATGTATCCTTAACGGCAGCATCCTTCACAAAGAATATTTGATCGACTTCATCAACGATTACGAGAATATGATTCATTCGACAAAAGAACGCAGGATTGTGGTCGCCATCGAGAAGTACGAACACCACAGCTTGAGGAAGCAGTACTTGTAGTACCTACTACCAGTAGGTACTAGAAAAATTGCTTTCCAGCTAAATGTTGATCATATGACGGTATTTCGAATTTAAAGGAGAAACTCTTATACTTATATTTTTATAACGAATAGCTCGGAGTTATTGGGAATGATTTAATTGGGCCTCATTTTCTACCTCCTCGATTAAATGGTGAGGCATACGTTCAATTTTTAAGAGAAGTGCATCCAGTACTGCTGGAGGAAGTTCCTTTGGGCGTCAGAAGGAATATGTTTTTATGCACGATGGGGCTCCCGCCCGTTTTAGTCAAGTAGCACGTCAGCATTCAACTGAAACATATGCAAATCAGTGGATAGGTCGAGGAGGAACACAGAACTGGCCCGCACGATCCCCGGATCTCAATCCTCTCGATTTCTCGATTTCTCTCGGTTTATCGTACTCCTGTTCGGGATGTAAGAAACCGCATCATCGATGCGTGCAAGGTGCAGGGTAATCAGAGAGACTCCAGGAATATTTGAGCGAATACTTGGCTCAATGCGCCGACGTCTAGACGCATGCGTGATGTTTGAAGGTAGACATATTGAACATTTACTATGATTTCTACATGTTATGTGTTTTGTCATTAATAAATTAGTTTTGTTTATTACCCTTCAATCGTTTAATGCAGGTACTTACTACAAAATAACAATAAATCCAGTTCGCATTTATGACGATGTATCTCTGTAGTTCACCCTGTATAGGGAGACACATTTTGACATATTCACATTTAATATAACGTTCCTTATCGCACCCCTAGAGCATGTCCCCATTTTTTTTCAAATGAATCAATTGTTTTGCATTATCAGATGTTCCATGATGAACAGATTTCAACAAAGTAGAATGCATTATTGTCTGGAGCTCATAGTTTGGAAGCTAAAAATTATTTGAGTTGAAAAAGAGCCACCCTGAATGAACTTTTGTATAATCTGTTATCTAAATGTTATATGTGTTTTTATGAAGTATACTTCAAAAAAGTCTTATTTTGCCTAGTTAAGTTCGAATTCGATATTCTCTTCATTTTGTATTTGTCTCTTATTACAATAACGATTACCTACCAAGTGAAGTAACAATTAGTGTTTCTGTTTTTGTGAATTCCTGAGAAGCAATGATTTATACTATACGCTTCGAGAACGGATTTGAAATAGTGAGTTTGTACTACCATAATAAAAATAGTGTTAGAGCTGCTGCCCATACGGTCAATGTTAATCATCCAGGAAGAAATGTACGACACAAATACGTTTCGGAATTATTGACCAAATTTATGGAAACTGGATCTGTTAACAATAAAAAGCATAACCGTTCAGGAATTGTCAACGATGAAGCTATTTGTACTGCAGTTATATGTCAAAAAATTTCTCCCTGTATACTATTGTGGACGTGATTTTTCATTTTTCCTGAAAATCTTGTGTCAAAAGTTATTCAGGGTGGCTCGTTTTAAATGGAATGCACTGTATATTCTAACTAAAATAATAATTGTTCGCATATGTATGAATAACAGTAACATTTTGTTTACCTATGTGTTCAAATATTTTGAGATGATTATATATACAAACAAAACAAATGCCATTGAATAAATGATGTTCTATTTTTTTATTTCGATGTTTGCAACTATATTTTCAAGTCAAGTATCGATGTTATCTCTGAATAATATTTATTTACCGATCGATAATGTCATAATTGATATTTTATTTTTATATTTTTTGAAAATATCTCCGTTAATTCCTTCTCCTTATTTGCCTCTATAAGTCTCTATACAGGGTGTTTCCTAACTACGATAAGAAACGTTAAGTCGTTAAGGTTTTCATGAACATATGTCCGGAGTGACTTCGTTTCTGAGATACAGGGCCTTGAAGTTAAAACAAGCTATTTATAAAATATCATAAATTTCCTTACACCGATTTGGTTGAATTTTATCTACAGTTATTTGAAGTAATGAGGCGTTTATTTATTGAGGCGTTTATTTAATAAGATTGAAATTATTATCAGATCCAGTGGAGTCCAAATGAGCACCACAGCCAACAATATTGGTAAAAACATTACGCCACTGACTTTGTTGAAGTTTCTTTTCAGATTAATTAACTGAATATACTACTTTCTTGTCGCTTGTGTTTTCATATCTAGCTTCGTTTTCTAAAAAAAATTAATTGAAACCACTTTGCATATCATGAATACCTGCTTTGGAGACCAGCTGACAGTGATGTGTTGTCATATCAGTGGAAGTCAGAGTTGTCAATTAGCGGTGATTCCATCACCAATAACTTTACTAACGCTGAAATGNTGCATACATCTAGAATTCGTAAACACAATAAAACTTTCGTTTGCATACGAATATAAAAGGCGTATATGCCCGAATTCAAAAAATTTCGATTGTGTACAGTTTTGACGGACTACATTTTCCTTAAATTATTTTCTCTCTCTCTCTTTCTCTCATATTAGTGTTCATTGCTTTCCACTCGGGCATATTTGGCCAGGCTCCTATCAATGTTGACAGGAGCTTCTTCGGGGGGCGCAGCGGTCTTGCTTGAAGCAATGTTGCCACCCATTTTTTGTCGAACTTTTTTTATCATAAAAACAATTTGAGTGTTTATTAAGTTGGCTCCTGCTCGGGAGACCTTTTGGTTTTTTTCCACATATTCAGCCCCCTTTACGTGGTTATCCGAACCACCTCGGTCTGGATACCGGTGTGAATCAAAGAATCCCCTCATTCTTCACTTTCTAAAAGACTCACACACATTTCAGTAATTACCACAATGGACTAACACAAAACGGAGCCCCACGATAGCACATGACATCCGCGTACCTTCTTTGTAGGCGGACGTTATCAATACGTCCGTACACTATCACCACGAAACTCTACTTTATTTACTTTATTAATAAAAGTAAACTAACCAATAATCTATTCAAGGAACACTTTATTGTTTTTTGAATACGTTATGAACTTTCAAATATCGGCCGACTCCACCACATAACCAATAATCTAACCTAGACTATAAAGTTGAAGAGGAAAATTTCTTATCAATAGGTAACTAATGCTCATAAGTGTACGGAATCCAACATGGACAGATATAAACATTCTATCTACCTACGGAATGATCCTTTTTGTTGTTGCAATCTAGACATTTACACATTCTATATGTAAGCTCTAAGACACCAATGTTAAGACTGGACTCAGTTGAAGAAATATATCAAGCTCACAAAACAATCAGATCATAAAGAATGTAAACTTTCACGGTCCAAAAAAACAGTGTGAAAGTTATTTTCCTGGTTTTTTTAGCCGTCGCTTGCAGGTTTTCATGCCCGACGTTTCGTCTACTAGTGCGGTAGACATCATCAAAGGCAATGTGGTAACCTAACCTAACTTAAAGGTTCTGAGGAACCTCAAAAAAAGACACACACATTATCTCATTCGAAGATACATTAATACTCGTTTAAACTCAAAATCACTATCCAAAAATATATACAGAGCCAATAGAAATTCAAAAACACAGGGATGATTTCAATAGAAAAGAAAAGGCAATGAACATTAATAAAATCTGGCTACCTGTCTCTAATTGTACACGAACAAGGTCAGGTAATCCAATTGAGGAAACCAAGTCACGCCCACCAATAATAATATAAAACCAGAGTCAAATATCAGCAACGTAGTTTCTTTGTTGGGAACAGCGGGAACAACAACTTGAGCAGCAACCTGGGCACTGCAACCGTAACCATATCAGTTTTGATAATTCCTTCCGCAGTAGTAGAAGAAACATCAGGCATAAAACCTGCAGACCACAGCCAAGAAAAAAAACCGAAAAATAATTTTCACAAAATCATTTCAAAAGTTTTTCGATTATTTAAATGAATTTGAACTACCTTTAGAACAACCATCTAATTTTTCTTTTGTTTTTTTTTCAGTTTACGCCGAAGTTAAGCCAGGAGAATGTTAGCTGCAACTACAAATAGTGAAGAGATACTAATAATCATAGATCTGTCAGTATTGTCAACAGTGTCGTAAATTGTTGTAAAAATTATGTATAGGTACGAGTTTTTTTAGATTGTAGTGTAGATTATCTTTCTACAAACCTGTATTTACGTATTCAGGGAAGTTCATTCATGATAAATTTGTCCACAGTCATGTTTGGGAAACAATGTGTATTTATTATTGAAAACCTTGATTATTATTTCGCAACCACATGAAGGATCACTTATGATTCTAAAAAGTATGTTTTCAAAAAATAATAGAGTAAAATCAATGACCTTCCCTTTTAGTATAATAAGTGACACAAGCAACTAACATACCTAAAAAACAGAGTATCGAAATAGCCCCAGATTTTGCCTTTGAATATTTATTGAATTTATTATCTTTGAAAGACATCTAAATATTTCCTCTGCAGTTTGTCATCATTTATTGAAAATATATTGAAATGTGAAATGTTTGTGGTTTTAATTGTTAATTTTCACATATCACAAGTTGCTCCAACTGACAATATGCAACTTATATTTTTCACGAAATACCTGAAAATGAGAACAAAGAGTTTTCATCCATTTGTTTCAACAAACAAGACAAGTGTGCTGTTGTCAGCAAAGCTATATATTGAATTCTTGTTTTTTTCCCAATAAGTCGTTGATATACAATAAAAAGGGGGTTGGAAAAAATATGGCTTAGTAATATCAAAATCTAACAAATTTATTGAATTATTCATCTCGATTTCAGTGGCGAATGTAATTGACAGATGAATGGAATTGATAAATTCACCCAACTGTCTAAGGACTCTTTCACACGGGTAGCTTCACGTCTTATTTCTATAAGGGAGCGTTTATCATTCCTACCCTCATTCACACCGGGATTCTTTTTAGCTCCTGGCGCCTTGAGTTCCGTCGTGGAATGGATCGCAAGCGAGCTATTGCCATATTCCTTCTCTACCGTCGACGTAAACCTCGACGACAGAAACGTCAACGATCAGGAATAGAATGGATAAAGTTGCAAAATCTACGTTGAACACCTTGCAGACTTCAACGCAACTTTTTACGACTTCATTTCGGTCCTTAAGGTGCGTACAGAATAGAGCATTCGGCCCGAATGAGCATGCCGAGGCAGAACGAGCATTCAAATGTGGACGGAGGCACGCACCGCACGAAGCATGCTCAGGCTGTGCGACACATGTGCTCAACCCGATCCAAAAGTTGTCGGTCCATCAAAGCGAGGCAACACTCGTATGGCTCAGTGTGGACGGGTATGCGTTGTGCATTGCGTTGCATACCTACAGTAAAAAACATGGAGTGGTCGCAAGAAGAAGTTTTAGGTCTAATTAAAGAATATCAATCACGGCCGATGTTATGGCAAGCCAAACACAAACATATTTCAATAGAATAAAAAAGGAGGACGCTTGGGCTGAAATTGCAGCGGTACTCGTTAGAGACGTAAATGAAGTACAAAAAAAGGTTGATAGTTTAAAGGGTTCGTACAGACGGGAAAAGGCAGGAGTTAAAAACTCCTTGGGTAGTGGAAAAGGTATTTTGATTCTATCTTGTTAGTATATAGGATTAATCACGCACTCTCTAGGTACTGATGACATATACAAGTCTAAGTGGTTTGCATTCAAAGCCCTCAAATTCCTAGACGAAAATGAACCAAGGACAACAACAGACGTAAGTACAATTTAATGTAAATAAAATATAATGCGGTATGTTAACAAATAAATAAATAAGTAGGTATTCGTATATTGTGTTCATACGTGTACTTTATCTGGTTATGCATATTTTTCTTGCCAAGGTACTACCCCTGATGTTATGAAGTAATCTCTAAATTCGTCCCTTATAGCCTTAGCATTGCAGGTATATCTTCGGGGTACATTTCTAAGAGGTAAAAGGGATGTTCTTTCATCTCTGTCGTTCCGCCAAGTTCCAGAAAGTGTGCTTCCTTCCATTTCTCTATCTAAAGCTTCAACAGGAGTGTATATTTCTCTAGACAATTTACTTCTACCCAAAAAATTGTACAGGCAAGCCACAGTCATTACAATTAATGTTGCTTTGTCTGCTTCTAAAACCATCGGTTTGCGTAAAATTCGAAACACACTGGACATGATACCGAAGGCATTTTCGACTATCCGTCTTGATCTGCTTAGTCGGTAATTGAATATTCTTTCTGGCGATCCTCTGACGTATGTTCCTTGGTAAGGTTTCATTAAGTTTTCCGTTAGCGGAAAAGCGGCATCACCCACAAATACGTACGGAACTTCATTTCTCCTTCCAAAAAGTGCTCGATGAGCAGAAAAATTCAAGGCATTGTTCATTAGTCTTTGATATAGTTCAAAATTTTGAAATACTCCTCCATCAGTGACACGTCCCTGACAGCCAATATCAACATAGATAAAATTGTAATCGGCATCTACAATGGCCATTAGCACGATACTGAACTGTGATTTATAATTAAAAAAAACGCTGCCGCTCTTTATAGGGGCTTGTAGTACTACGTGCTTGCCATCAATGGCGCCTAAACAATTTGGGAAATCCATTTGTCCTCGAATTGTTGAGCGATTTCTTCCCATTCTGCTGGTGAAGATGGAAACTACAACAAAAGAAAAAAAATTAAAAAACTTGTTAGGTATATTGTTTGTGTGTATTGTATTTCTAAAGCATTTTTTTTTCTGTCGCTTCCATAATTTTTTTTGTTTTTCAGAGTTTAGCAACAGCTTCTGAGGGAAACGAGATTGAGGAAGAAGAAAGTATCAGTGACGATCTAGACAACACACAGTCAGAAAATATCAGCGAGCTTGAATCCACACCAGTAATTGATACTGAAACCACACACCAAAATACCCCAAAGAAAGCATATAAGTCTCCCAAAAAATGTGTCATTAAACGCAGGAAAGTTGCCGAAAATCCAATGGTTTCTGAGGCATATTTCGATTATTCCCAAGGGTCAGATATAATTCTTTTGAAGTTTAGTTACAATGCGTTGCTTTACATGAATAATTAACTTTTGGTTTTACTTACCTTTATGTGTCCTCTGAAACAATCAACTATAGCCTGACAAACTTCGGCCTCTATTTCTGAGATGAGCTGTTTAGAAATCTCAAATAAATATTGCAAACTAGTGTATGAATTCCCTGTTGCAAGGAAATATAAAGTCACTGCCAATCGCTCTTCTGCACTAATACATCGCCTCAAGTGTGTATCCTTTTTTTTCAATTTTGCTTTTAATCTTGTCCAAAATAAATCTAAAGTCATTTTCTGCCATTCCTGTAAAGTTCTGAAAATGTTTTCTTTCACCTGATAAATCGTCCAGCAATAACGTATTGTTTAGGGTACTATGACGACTTCTGTTCAAAAACAGTTGCGATGACCATCGTCGACGTTTATGTCGTTTCTTCGTTAATATACTGAGTGAAATAATAAACGAAGCACTAGCTTTTCCCAATGGATCCATTTTCTCTCCAGGAGCAAACAGACTGAGCACACTGTGAGCGGCTACAAATGGGGCAAATGCTGCCTCATGCGGCGCGGGTGCTCTCTTCCGCACCTGTTCTGTGCGTCGTTCAAAGTTGGCCGCACGAACATTCGTTCTGCCTCGGCATGCTCATTCGGGCTGAATGCTCTAGTTTGTACGCACCTTTATAAATGTCGAGACTTTTATCCCAAAGAGTGGGTTGATTGCAAACAGCACTAATTAACAGCTCCCCATCGTAATCTGCCATGATAAATAGTGTGAAGCGTCAACTAGGAAGAACCGTTTTCACTCCTCGTATGGAAGCCCCCACTCATCCTTCTGCATTTTGAGGAGGAAACGTGGCCACCCGGCTCGAGGTGCAGGAGACGTGATAGCTCTCGTCTTCCGAGACGTGACGGCTCCGGTCCTTCGTCTGAATGCTTCATTGGACCCGTTGCATTTTGGCGCTAAGAGCCTTCCTCTCTCTCGGGAGTGAGAGACGTGAAGCTCCCCGTGTGAAAGGGCGCTAACTGGTTTCCGATGCTTGAATAAATAGACTTGAGGGCGGATTTCCACCACAGGGACAAAACAAAAACTTGAATTGCCAAAATAAAAAACATTTTGAAAACTTTGTGTCGCAGACGACTTTTTCTGTCAATAACGAAATTTCCCGCCGGCAGGCGGAAAGATCAAAAGGTTTCAGTATTTTGCTTGTGTTTTTGCGAACAGACTTTGCTATTTGGAAACGGTTGGTGACAACGGCAAGCAACTAGGCAGATATAACGTGTCTGTAATTTGTATTATGTTTGAAAATATTTGGTCCCAGTACATTTAACAAGTTCTCCAATTCGAAACGATGATCTCAGTTTTATTCATTCCTATGTCATCATTTATTAAATCTGCCCTAATTTTATCCGTTTCATAATTTATTGATTTTTTCGCTTTCTTTTTTTTTCGCACGAAAGATATTATTGTACAAAAATTGCCACCCATTATAAAAACGAAACTAGTCGCAAGCGAATCTGTTAGGTGAAAGCCCACTTTAAGAATTCCAAACATTTAAAAGGTGACCAAATAGAATCGAATAAATCCCCTTCATTATATTTGTTCTCTAATATTGAAATATACATATCCACTTGAAAGAGTTTGTATATAAAATTTATTTCCTAATTTGTACTCAATTTATATGTAAAAGATGAATTTAACGAACATGAGGTACGTAGAAAGTCATATATTCAAATTGTTGATTCATAGAAACACCCACAGCAAGCGCCAAACGTGATGGCGAGCGTTCGCACAGATATGGACTCTCCCAACTGAATTACTATTGGATTACCGGCGAGTGTCGTACCTATAATTAGTTTTAATTAGGGTAGCAAATGGAACATGACTCTTTGTAATTTCTTTTCATATTTCATTCAGTATTATACTATAGGTAGTAGTACAGTTCATTGAAATATTATATAATGATACACTTATTCAAAAATAGGCGATGACATTTTTTTTCAGAAACAACACAAAGTACATAGCATTTGTATGTCTTGCAAGAGCTGTAGTGGGTGTTGCATTAAAAATGAGTTTGTGCGCATGGAGGCGTGCTCGCCATCACGTTTGGCGCTTGCCATAAATAGGTAGATTTCAGCCAGTATGAACACATTTGAAGAAACTATTGTATAATAAAACACGTGTTGCAGTTTTGTAAATTATTCGATGAGAATCTCACAATAAAGTGTTACTTGAGTACTACATTTGTCCGGAAAACTTCAAGATACCGCCAACATTGAATATCCACAAGATCTCTTTTCAATACATCATATGAAATGGAGTTGGCTGTCTGTCTGCCTGAAAGCGATACACTCAAAATATAACGGATTTTCTTACAGTTTTCATCAATGGATGGAGTAATTTAGAAGAAAGATGTATGTATATAGTCAATTACTGTTTCATGTTAATATGTTGAAATATGACAATATTACCCGGTATTACCCCGAAAGTTTTCATTGAAAACTTTTGCCTGCTCCCTTCGAGGTGGTGATGTTACCCCTTTCGGGGTAACACCACCACCTCAACTTCTTCCGGATAATATTGTAATATTTCAACATATTCACATTCATTAGTCTTCAAAATGGATCTTCATTTATGACATATATCTATATCTTAGGGATGTCTTACTATGCTCATTTCAATGTTAAAAATGTTCAATGTTCAATGTGGTAATTGGAAATCTATTCGAAGGGATATGACTTTAATCGTTATCAAATCGAATACATCAGATACTTCAATATCTTAGAAATTGTCGCAAAATGGTCGTGATTGCACGAGAAAATGAATTTAAGCTGCCTCAGACACCGTTGAGGCTGGCGTGATGAAGACAGCTTGAAATTGCCCTGGTTTTGTTTTACGTAGTGAATCACTTTCAAGGTTGAAGTCAAATTTTTGTTTTATTCTGTTCTTCAATTGATTGTTGTGAACACACTTTTGTTTGACAGGATGCCATTATCATCAGTTACAAGCTGATGCGGTACTGTGACAGAAAAAAGAACAGGATTGGGTTGCTAGTATCTATTAAAATCAATATAGAAAAAAATAACAGTCTATGTGGAGCCGAAAAAAATGAATAACGCTGGTCTAAAGAAACTCTGCGGCTGCGTCAGAAGAAAACATATTTTACATTTCAATAAAAATTTTTCTTGTTATCAGTTTTTACTACAACCTACAACCTGCAAAAAATTAAAATTAAGTTTGATATAAGAGTAGCCTAGATCCACAAAAAGTCCACAAAATATTCAAATTGAGTTGGATCATATGAGAGATATTCTTAATGGTGCTATATTAAAGACCAGAAAAGTTTTTGCCCTGTGTAATTCAGTTGCTGTTCGTGTTGAGTCTTGTCCATCATAGCCTGTTCCATATTAGGTTTTGTCCAGTTGGCAAATTTTCGGAAATTAAAACACAACTTTGACTATTTAGAAACTAACATCCAAGTGGAACTTTTGCTATCAGTAATCAAAACGTTTCAATACAACAAAATCACATTATGCACCAAAACAAGTTTCACGGGCCACTTCAACAATTGCGAACATCACTGGAAAGGCAATCTACAAACAATGAAGTATTTTTTTAAAATGTTCAAAATATATTTGAAATATGTTTTTTCCGTTAACCAGCTATCGCACCACTACGAGAGAAGTCGAAACTTGTGCGAACTAAGGACTAACGAGGTCTCACCTTTTAACGTTAGATTCCTAACTAAGGTTGGACGATAGTAAGTGAAAATCTGATACACAACAAAACGTGAAAGAAGATGAACACATGCTGCACTGATCTTTTTTAAATATATGATGGAATTGGCCGATATTTGATGGAAATTTATAACTAACGTATTCGAAAAACACTTTACTGTGAGATTTTCACTAAACATTTTTACAAAAACGCAACACGTGTTTCGTCATAAAATGATTTCTTCGGGCTTGTCTTTATTTTCCTTTACTTTATGTGAAGACACGCTTCTTCGGACGTGTCATTACTTTACTTTACTTTATTTCATACACTATTCTACAGAATGAACCCAATTACAGAATAGGGAGAAACAGTGGCATTTACAAATATGTACTTACATAATATAATTTGTGAATCTATATAAAAAAAAAAAAAAAAAAAAAATAATAAAAACAGAACTGTCAGTTAGCTGAGAAATGTCTTTTGATTTGTATAATCTGGCAGTTGAATATATCTATATCTATCTAGGACACGACTAACAGAATTAGAGGTATCGCACATTGTATAAATTAAAGATTTTTTCATTATATTTGTATGCAGAGTGTTGAGATAAAAGGTGACACTATTCCTAGATGACCGTCTAGGAACCCAAAAATTCAACATATGTAATAATTGAGAGCAGTAATGATATTGTTCATGACCTTGAATAAAAAAATAAATGAATAATATTTACACCTTAACTCGAGACTACAAAACTCGTGAGTTTCAAGCAATTCATAATAAGGTATTCCTATAGTAGGTTACGTGCTTTCAAGTTTAAAAGTCATGTATTTCAGGAAGCGCCTCTGTATTGCTTCCAGTTGATTTATATGAACCTGATAGTAGGGACTCCACACAACAGATGCATATTCCAGCCCGAAGAAGCAATTACATAGCAAAACACGTGTTGCGTTTTTGTGAAACAGTCTAGTGAAAAGCTCACAATGAATTGTTTTTTGAATAAGTTTGATCGTTTTTCAGCCAGTACATTTTTTGGGAAAGGAAGGTTTTGGCTTTCTATTTCTGCATCTTCATACAAACAAATTGTGGAAATTTTCCAAAGAAAGGAAGAGAACAATTTATACCAGAGTGAACTATTCACAAAGATGTGTCGATTATACAAAGAAATTACTTCAGATACAAACTGAAAGAAAAAGTTCTCTCCAAACAACTACTTTCATATAAACACTGAATTACACCAAAGAAAAATACTTTTTTGAAACAACCTCTTTTATGTGAACATTGAATTATAAAAAAACACTTTTCCCTATTCAATTTGCACTCCAAACATTCGTTATGGAATTGAATCAGATATTATCCACCTAACTGCTACACAATATAGTACATAAAAATGGTAAAATTTCATTTACATGGAACACTGTCGTTCGTAATAGTGGACAACCAATGTTTTGGAATAAAACACTTACCATATTGCCTATTCAGGACAAATCTAGATAACATTCCAAAATGAAGAAGTAATTAATTAATTGAATTATTGAATTCAATAATGTTACGAGTGAGTTAGTTATATCTACTCATGTCATTGATGAGAGTGCCTAATGACATTCATTCGCTTATTTCATTGAATCCCAGTTTATTTTGAAATTAACTGCTTTCTTTGTTTTTAGGAAGATTGCTACAGTTTTTGGTATGAAGCTGAAGAGGTAGGAAGTCAAAATCTTTCTTTTCCAAAAAAATAATCTCTCCTGAAAGTATATCTCTTTCAAATTGATATTTTTTGTTTTTTACTGTTGTAGTCCTCAGTGAATCAACTTTCAATGTTTAAATAAAAAACTCCCAGTTATCAAAACCAGATTTTTTATGGTTTCATTGTATTTGGTCAAACAATAATAATAGTATGTCGAATTCAACTGAATTTCCATATGTTTCCTTCAAAGTTTCCATATTGGTTCTAGTCCAAAACCGGCAGTTTCAGTCTTGTCCAAAATACAGTTCTAGAACAAATCTCCTCTGTTGAAACCTCACTTTTGAGAACATCATTGAAATTATTGTTTTTAGAATAATTACTTTCAACATTCAATTTCTCTCAAACGATGAGAGCAAAACTTTTTGGCGAAAATGTTTCATCAATCAAAATGTGGTGTCGTAGAAGAATCTAATTGTGACTATCCAAATATGTTCCTGAAATGTTATCTCAGTGTCTTGCATATGTGTTGAAGTGAATATGTTACAAATGAGTATTGGCAATTATTTTCTGATTTTTCCACGCGATGAGAGAATAAACTTTTTCAAATAATGTGCTGATAACCTTTGTGAGATTTATTACAGTATCTCAGCTACAACTTTCATCATCTGCAAATGATTCCGTCTAGTTTCAATGCCAGATTTGTCACTTTTAACAAAATTTTCAGTAGATTGAAAGAACCAATAAAATAGCAGTTATTCAATGAAAAGAAATAAAATTTCACAAAATTTTATGAGGTATAATATAACCGTAGACAACTTACTATCTCAAATTACTATTTCAGTCGCTTTTTATCTCTCAACAAATTTATAGGAAGTGTCTGGTTTTGAAAATAGAAGCCTCAAATAGCGAGGTCTCTCATTCAAAACTCGCCGTGATGTCGATCTAATCTAAACTATTATTCTGGACCCATTGTGAAATCCATGCTCGTTGTGCAATAAGTATTATTGCCATTGTAAACTAGAATGAATTAAAACAAAAAATAAAAATCCCGTTAATTCTTTGCATCCTGTTGACACATATTTTTTATTTGCGTTTCAAACATTTCAAATTCATAGTAGGCGTAATCTGGTTGTTAAAACTTCTATTGTGGCTAACTGAGGATGAGTAACGTGGAATAATTGGTTGGAATGTATTATGTTAGTTCATGAGCCAGTTTACAGAAAATTATAAGCAATAAGATCTGGAAATGTATATAATCTTAAAGAATAATTCACAGTATTATTTTCAGAGATTATACTTCTCATTAAATTTCATGAATGAAATAGAAGAAGATTGTTTCAAAAATACAGTATTCCAGGTACTCTATAGCTACCTCGTCATGAAGTGGAAATGCGATACAAACTACACCGAAGAATGGGAAATAAATTTAAGTATTGGGTTGTTCTAAAAGTTCTGTAAGATTTTTTGAGTTTACTTCAAACTGTAATATCTCCGTGGAGACTTATTCAATTTGATCAGTGGTGGTCGGCTGGCGAGAGGTCTGGAGAGTATGGTGAGGCAGAACTTCGATGCTCGATTCGTTCAATTTTTGGACGTTTTCGTGGAGCAGGATCGGACATTCTCTGTTGGCCAGTGCCAATGGTCTTTTTTTGATACATTTTGGCCTTTGTGAAGAGCATGGGTAGCTCATCGATATCCAGTCACGTAGCGCATCCACGGTTCATTACACGTGAGGATCCGATCCAAAAAAAGATCGTTTTGGTTGCGCGAAAGCAAAAAAGGACAGACCTAGAAACGTGACAATTTCTATCGATCGTTTGAATCGTGAGGCACCCACTTTTTGATACGTACCTGCTTTTTCTATACGTTTCAAACCATTGAAAACCAATGATCTTTCGATTCTGTCAACCACATGGTGAAGAGCTGAATCAGTAGACCGCCCCGGACAACATTGGATAACCCTGGGTATATTCATAGATATCGAGAGAGCATTTGATAAAACAACCTTTCAAACAATTATTCAGCACTGAATATCAGGAATATTCCTCTGGCAGTAGGAGAATGGATACTCAAGATGCTCTCTAGTAGAGCAATACGTGTCAATGTAGAAAACATCACAGTGAGAGGACTGATCATAAGGGGATGTCCATAGGGAGGGTACTTATCACCCCTTTTGTTTTAAAACATATTTTTTCAAACAATTGCATATGCAGATGGTCATCTTGTAGACCGGCAAATTTTGAAACAAACTATGCGATAGAGCGCAGGATGGGCTCAAGAAGACTGAGATGGTCCTTTTCACGAGGAAAAGAAATGTATCGAGCTTAAAAACCCCGAGATCTTCAAAAGCAAACTAAACTTCTCTGAACAGGTGAAATACTTTGGTACTACCGTCGCAGGAAGCTAACATGGAACTCTCACCTACAATGGGACGCACATGGGGTATTCCATCCCGCGTGGTCACCTGGATCTACACCGCAATAATAGGACCTATATTAAGGTACGGAGCAATTGCATGAGGACCAAAAGTTCTATAAGCAACGTCCATCCAAAAATTATATCAAATACAGCGATTGGCTTGTTCAAACATCACAGGAGCCATCAGAACAACACCAACCGCTGCAATGAAATCAATTACTGATCTGACCCCTCTGGACCTGTACGTTGAGGAGGTTGCGTTAATGTGCGATTGCGCACGGCTAGTGTAGGAATGGGTCAATTGAGTCTGAGCCTATGGTGAGATGCGTTTACTGCGCACCCCTGCTGAAGGCAGCCAGTGATGCAATTGAACCCAGGTTTGTGTTCAATAAACCCTACAAAATACAAATAAAACAGAACACAGAGTCAGATGCTACAAATGTAATAGGCATATATAAAGAAGGCTCAAAAACAAAGAAGGCTCAGGATGTGGAGTTTACTCCAGATCATTAAGCCTAAAGATTAATTGGGGAATGGGAAAAATGCCAGCGTGGTTCATATGGAACTGGCTGGTATCTCAATCTCCACAAATGAAATAACCAGGAAAGGAATTTCTGGCAAAAACATAACAATCTGCACTGATAATAGACAAGCCCTATTAGCCTTGAACAGACAATGGGTTACTTCAGGACTAGTATTAGAGTGCAACCAAGATTTAGCCAAAGCCTCGGTAGACAATAACATTATCCTGAGGTGAGGTGAGGTAACATTATCCTGCCAGGAGTAAAGGTAATCGCATTACCAACTCTTCAGCCAAGGAAGCGGCTGGACTGAGAATTTTAGGACCCAGTGACAGCTACGACCTGATGACTTCGACGATTGCGGAACAAGCCAAATGTCACACCCATGCTCAATCCCTAAAGAGATGGGATGGACTCAAAGGATGCAGTCTTGCCAGGATCAACCTGGGCGACCTTGGGAAGCTGGCGCCGAACGAAGAAATATCTGGCGTTGACCAGGAAAAACTTACGCTCAACAGTGGGATTTCTGACTGGCCACTGTCAACTAAGAAAGCACCTTCATATTATTGGGCTAGTGAACACAGCTCTATGCAGGATGTATGACCAGGAAGATGAAACTGTCAGGCATGTCTTATGCGAGTGTCCGAAGTTATCGTCAAGTCGGCGAGTCTGGTGATATAAAGGATATGTCTCTTAGTAACCTGTTCACCTTCCTGGAAAGGACAGGATGGACGATGACCTAGGAGAACAACTCCTTGGGAGGATGTACAATGGGTCACATGTGGCGTAAGTGCTGTGGACCTACACTCCCCCTTCCTACTCTACAGATACAGATACCATCAAAAACTGAATGGGAGCTGATGCACAATCCTTCTATCACATCGGGGCTCATTCTCGAGACTAAAATCTCCGCAACGAAATTTCGCCAACCCAATATCGAACAGTGCGTTCATTAACATCATCATTGCCAAATGCCTGATTGACTTTTCGGTTGTTTCGGCAGCGTTTGGTTCAATTTGGATTCGTAGAGAAGAATTTCCCGAAAATCCATAAACGACATCACATTGAAATAAGCTGAAAAAAGGCAAAAACTTAAAATTTGGAAAAAAATTAACAGCATTAGTGTATACAGTACAAAATTCTCTATTGATCAGTATATACAACGACATAGTAGATTAAACATCCATTGGGACATGGACCTACAAAAACACATGACAATGAAACGGACAAAATTTTTAAAACATGCTAATAAAAGATATCGCTTGACAATTGGTGGGAGGACAAAAAATACTTATATAAAAACCTAAAAAGACCTGGTAAAAATCGAAAATGCTCGTTACCATTTCAATCAATTTCCGTGTATCCTCGCATATACTACTGGATTTTCACTTGTTCTAGAATATTCAAATGATATAAGGTGCAGTATTCGAAAGATCAAACAATTCACTCAAAACATTGACTTTTGAGGTTTTTCCAATTTCAACCTAAGAGTATATGAATATAGTTCCTATAAAAGGATATAATACACACGACAATGCCGAAGAATATATCTAAACATCGTGGTTCAACATCTGACAAAAACATATGTTATTTTCATTCTAAATCAGCAATATCAGTTAGTCAGTTCTACTCAAATGCGTGAAAAATTTAAAAAAGATTCACTTTCTTCTCAGAGAAATTTATTTTATATTTTACATATTGGAAAATGTGCACGAATGGCGAAAATTTTGTTCACGAAATAAATCCAAATCGTAAGGAATGGTCTTGATTTGGTAGTAGTTTTTCAAAACTGGTTTAGTTACTCATTAGTAATACATGAATTAACTCAAATTTCGGTTTTGATAATATTTGTAGTGTAGCCCAACAGATCATTATGAAGAGTGGCCAAACAGAAGATATTGTCATGTCAGCCCGTAAAGAAAACTACGAAAATACGAGTTCATACATAAATGTCATGTGTCGCAGATATTTCATTTTCTGAATTTGTTATACTTTTTTGTTGTACGCATTGTATTCTCTCTAACAAGAGTTGTAAAGTAACTGTAATTTGATATATGATTAATAAGTCAATTGTATTGAACGATTTTTGAATATATTTAAGTTTGTTAAGTACTTTCATAGTCACCGGGTAGATGAATTTCGAATATTTAACATTTGGCGACCGTGACAGGACCTGGACTATGGAGAAGGTAGTGAAGGTACTAGCAGTTCAGCGAAGAACATTCGATCAGGTTTCCAATGATATTTTGAACTTGTTTGGCCAAGAAAACAGTGACAAGATTGCCATATTCAGCAAAATTAATATTCTGGAGCAGAAAATCCAGGTCCTGATAGATTTGCATAGACAAATGGTGGATTTTTCATTAGACGACGGAGATACTTTGAACAAAGAAATATCTACGGCTGATGAATACTCTGACATGTATTTCAAAGTAAAACTTTTAAGTGAAAATCTTTCAAACAAGAACATTATTGCTGACTCTCTTTCTCAATACTCTAGTGAAACAAAGAAAAAAAAACTACCAAAAATTGAGTTTGGAGTTTGGAGGTGAGATCAAAGAATGGTTTGAAAAGTTGCCTCGAAAATTCTGAAGATAGTGACATGATAACTCAGTTACTAAGAGGTTTTTATGTAGATAATTGTGTTGTCAGCTTAGACACTAGAGAAGAAATTAAGAATTTCATTGAAGTTTCGACAAGTCTCTTTGCTAATGCCAAGTTTGACCTTCGATGGTTCTTCAGCTGATGACAGCTGAAGAACCATCGCCTAAATAGAAGGCTGTCAATTGCAGTTACTCCTTAAAATTGTGATGTATTCAGAAGATACTTATACATGCCCAATAAAATGCCTTTGATGGTTCCAATAGCAGTGTAAAGATGTAGATTTTTATAACAGAAATGGGTGTAATTGCTATTACAAACTTTTATTCAACTTGACTCGATAGGTAGTTAGCATTATCAAGCGATGATGAGCTGTTTGGAATGGTACCTTTGTTGCTGTTCATTAATTTTTTCACATTTTCTCATTTCCGAACTTTCGAAGGCATCTAAAATCCTTTTGTAATATAACGGTGTACAAACTCAAGCATTTCATACATATTCTGTTAATATTCTCTTACACATGAATATTACTGGAGTTCTAATACCAAATCGTTATTTTGACCACTTCGACACGTGTTTCAATCACTAAGTGATCATTTTCAAGAGAAAGATTAGCTGAAATACATGTCGATGTGTTAATAATAACGGTTTTGTGTTGGGATAAAACTCCAGAAATATTCATTACCACACCAAAGGTTCCAAACAGTGTATCACAAGTTATCTGAGACATGTTGAGCCACACTAGACTCTGGTCTATGAAATCGAATATGTGAAACATGTTTCATGTAGTGATTTTTTATTGTTCGCCTATTTTGATAAACATGCTTTTTATCGCAATCCTCACAACTCATTGGGAAACAACAATCTCAATCCTTGAATCGTCTACTGAATGTAAAATATAAAAGTACCATAAATATAGATATAAAAGTACAACACATTGTTCGATTGTTGAGAAATGAGCCAAATATGAATGTCCATTTGTTGAAAAAATATATTTTCGTTAAAACGCTTTTTTCAGCAGCTATACGTCTGCGGTAATATAATATAAATAATGGAGGTACATTTTCGGGAGTTGGCACTTTTTTATTGGGAATTTCCTCCTCTTTGAGAGTCCTTTCGTTTCATTCCTTGAATATTCACAGTTTCAATGTTGTTGAAAAAAACGGAACACCTCATTTTTCTTGATTATTTTGCTCATAACAGTCGAATACATTTTTTTAGAGCACATTCCGAATCGACTGAGGTTTTTCTCATATTTTTGAGAGCTTTTGATTCATTTTCACGTATTCCAACTTGTTGTTTGGTGTAAACTCAAGTTTTTGTTTTGTCGAAATCGACACAGTTGCTGTTTTATTATGGTTTTGTCCATTTGGTGGGAATCTCCTATCAGATAACAGAAAGTGGATCTCTGTTACCTGGCTGAAATTTTTATTTAACAAACTACATCTAACAATTTGATTTTCACGAACTTTATTTTCAAAAACAACACGACATGTTTCGCTATCAGAGTAGCTTTTTCATAGTGAATAACATACTTTTGAATTTTAAGGGTATATTTTCAGGAGAGATTAATTTTTGGAAAAGCAAGGTTTTAGCTTTCTATATTTCTCCATCGTAATACATTTAATGTAGGAATCTTACAAAGAAAGGAAGGAAGAAATCAATTTTAAAAATTAACTTTAAATGAAAATGTGTAGATCATGCAAAGGACTAACTTACAGACACAAACTAGGAGATAAAGCTCCCTCGAAAGGGATATTTTCATATGAACATTGAATTACATGAAAGAAAAACCCTTTCGAAACGAATACTTTTATATGATGACTGAATTATACAGAAGATACTTTTCTCTACTCAGTTTGTATTTCAAACATTCGTTGTGGAATAAAAATCGGATATCATTCACATGAGTCCTACTTTGAATGAATGCTAATAAATTGCACTTACATGGAACACTGTCACCCTCACTGATATACACCGATGTTTCCCAAAAATTAATCACTCCTAAAAATATAACCCCTTCAATTCAAACTATCAAAAACAAATCATTTCAAACTCCTCAGATAACACCCAGTTATGGAAAATACTCTTCTCTATTCCGTTTGTTTTCCAAACATTCATATGGCATCGAATCAGATATCATTCACAGGGCAGACATGTAAGTGAAATAATTTTTCACTTACATGTCACACTGTCTTACGTCGAAATATCGGATGTGTACCAGTGAGGATGACAGTATTCAAGTGAAATTTTGTCATCTACTATTAGTCGAGTCTTTGGAGGACAAACTGTCTTTTCTATATGTTCAATGTTCATATAAAAGTAGTTGTTTCGAGAGGGATGTTCCTTTCAGTTTGTGTCTGAAAGGTAATTTTTGCACGATCTACACATCTTTATGAATAGTATTTTGTAATCAATTGCTTTCTTCCGTTCATTGGAAGCGATCCACATTTTTTTGAATATTGATGGAGAAGTAGGAAGCGAAAACGTTTTTTTCCACAATGATTTGATTGCTTCTGCAATCAGTTATAATACACATAATTTGGAAGGCACATTTCTGATCTCTACTGATAACAAATATCACCGGAGTTCTACTTACTCAGCATCAATACTTAGTATACAGACACGTCGAAAACCAAACGTGGAACTAAAGCTGTGAGAGGGATTCAATCAAAATTCAGCGTTCATATAAAAGTATTTGTTTCGAAAGTATTTTTCATTCGTCCAATTCAATGTTTATATGAAAATAGCTGTTTCGAGGGAGCTTTATCTTTCAGTTTGTGTATGAAAGTTACTTCTTTGCATGATTTACGCATCTTCATTTAGAGTTAATTTTTGAAATTGATTGCTGCCTTCCTTTCTTTGGAAGATATCCACATTTTTTGTATCAATATGGAGAAATAGAAAGCATAAATTTTTTGATACTGAAAGTCTATTGATTTTCTCGATACACTGGAACAAAATGGATTCAGGGAATCCAGGAATGAATGAATGAAAATTATTTATTTGCTATAAATGTTTCGTGTGTTTATATATCACAATAGCCATTTGTAATGTCTGGAATGTTCAAAACATACACTGTTCACATATATCAGAACTGCAACTCTCTTCTTGACGCACCTTACAGTAACATCGATGATTTCGGGTAGAGAAAGAAAAAGAGAAAACATTATCAAATGATTGGAAGAGAAAGAGTTTATTTATCTGGGAGCAGACAAAGGCATTGAGGTTATGATATTGTACAAATCATATTTGAGAGAATTGATAATATAGTTGAGAACGCTTCCTATAAGAAATTACCAAGGAGCCAATCCTCTAAAATAGTTTGAGAAGTAAAAAACACATTCGGAAAGTGTCAAAACTTGATTGCACCAACTTTGAACAGAAGTCTACCGGTTTCCTATCCTACAGTTCCTACAAGTCGACTGGCAAGTCTGTAAGACTAATTGTCTTCACCATAAGTTACCAATTCATGAAATTGCTGAATGACTAACCAAACAGTTGAAAGTTGACTTCAAGTTTTGTTTATTCACATGAGATCACAGATAAAATGTAGGATGTAAAGTTCCGGGATGGAGAAATTTCAGCATCATTTGTATCCTATGGAATATTTGAGGAATCTTCTGAAGCTAAATGGTCTCTGTGGACAAGTAATCGGAGACTCTATGAAACTAGAAAAACAGATTTTATTTGTGGTGGTATTTTCTGATACCTATATACACAAATTGATAATATACAGTGATGGTGTTACGGTTTCAAAATCACTACCCCAATTTTACGATAAAAATAAAATAAATACAACAATAAAAATTAATTGGCGCTCCGAGGCGACTTCATTGATTTATCTCAAGGGAGATAATCCTACTGCCGTAGGATATATGTTAGAATTACTGGAAACTTTCTAATTGAAGTTTACCTTGTCAAAGATCTCAAAGGCTACACTCCATCCCAGGTATGAACAAACATTTTGTGTTTAATGTGTGTTTTATGTTCAGACATGTATGCATTTTTAGGCCTTTATTTTCCATTTGCCTGTTCGTTGCTAACTGATAACGCCCGCCCTTAAAATCTCCCCAACTTTAGGAATAGCGGTTGGCGAATCTCCACTTCTTGGACACATAGATGACTCACCACTGTTGGTAGCGACATAAGAGTGGATGATCGTAAGCCTCATGTCTCAAAGAAGGTAATATTGGTAATAATCAAGATGGCTATCGGTAAATCAGTCGAGTCATAGACATATTGCTGCTTGGGACGGATCTTTCCTGTACTGATGAGAGGAAATACCTCGAAACCAGTCTATAGGTGATCTACTCGATTGATTTCAGCATGGTCCTGCTGCTGAATAAACAACAAACATCTGCAAGACTAACCTCTGTGAAGAACTTACTGTGTAAGTATGTTGGGAGAGATGAATGTATTTTCATTCAGAAGATCCATCACTGTATATTATCAATAAATGGTGCAAGATTCTTAAAAATTATTTTTTCTAACTCTGAGGATGCCCTTAAAGTTCTCAGATGTAAGAAAAATATAAAAAAAGAAAGAAAAAGTGTTCATCAAGGATGATTCAACCCTGCGTCAAGCTGAGCACTTGAGGAAAGTTCAGAAGGAGATGAAAGATAGAAGGGGTGAAGGTGCATCACACCGCAATTACCTGCAACCTAAAATTTGACACAGAATCGCAACTTAGATATGAATAGTACTATTATGATTTTAAAAATGGTGATTATCATGAAATGAATAATTTTTTCGCTAGTATTAATTGGAATAGCATTTTTGAAAGTACACCCAATATCGATCAATCTGTTCAGAATCTATACGGAGTGATTTTCACAGCTGTTGACTTGTATGTACCATTTAAAGCCTCTAACTTTTTCGTCTGGTATAAATTTGAACTGAGAAAAGAATTAATAGCAGATGAAAAAATCTCATAAAAGATACAAAAGTACAGGGTTCACCATCAATTTGCTGACCTCCGAATTAGATGTAAAGAACTTCAGAAGAATTCCAAATCATTCTCGACGCTTTTGGAAATATACAAACAATAAAAAAAAATCATATAACTCACCATCAACCATTTTTTTGGGGATATCACTTGCAATAGTAACAATGGTATTGTTAATCTTTTCGCAAATTATTTTTCAAATTTTTTTCCTGATTGATTGATGAAGATCTATAGTAATTTTAAAAACTACACATATGCATAAAGTGCATAAATCACTTGTCATTTATGCACTTCATGCATAAATCACTTGAAAAAGCTACTGTGGTAGCGAAACATGTAGTGATATATTTTTCAAATAAAGTTTGTGGATATCAAATCGTGAGGTGTAGTTTCTCAAGTTTTTGATATTTTTCTACTACCTATTCTGACGAAAAGGTTTTTCAAATTCCGCAATACAAATGCACAGAGAGTTTCCAACTAGGTACTATATTGAAACAGTAGAGATAATCAACTCATGATAACCCCAGGAAAACTCTCAGCTGATCCCGATGGAATTCCTTTGCAATTGTTAAAAAACTGCATATTCACTCTAGCAAAACCCTTACAAAAATTATTTAATCTTTATTTATGTATGGAAATCTTCCCTGAATTCTGGGAGTAAATTTTTT
>NW_019293238.1:0-38715 GCF_000500325.1 Leptinotarsa decemlineata
TGGGTCCTATTCAATCAAACCCTAGTTATGCCACTATTGTGAACTGGTGAAACATCTAATTGAAAAATCATGTTGTATCTCACATCTAAAGATAGTTCTTCCAACACATCGGAAAATGCATTTTCGAGAAAATCAACGAATAGTCGTCTGTTTCGATTTTGATAGAAAAAAAATGGCCCGATAATATTTTTGTTCAGAATACCACACCCACCACACATTAGTTTTCTCAGATATTTGGTATCTACAATCCACCACCCAATTTGGAATTTGTTCAGCCCAAAATCTCATGCCAATATGGCGACTTATCAATTTCAATTTTTTCTTGAAGTGACAGACGTGACATGTTGAATTTTGTTATTCAAATCGTGCTGATATCAGTTAATATAGGATCTTCAGAAATATTAAAATATGAACAGGAACTCACGAACAGAAAACAACTATAACACAGCAACAATACCCAACACAAGCACAGAAACAATGAACACAATGGGAACAAAAACACGGCAGAAACAACAGGAACAACAGTGATACAAGAAACAACCGTGAAACAACGAACAACAATACTAGAAACAACAAATGCAATGAAAACTGGTCTGGGGGTTAATACAAGATCTTTCAACAATATTGTCAAGTTGACAGTAAATATCAATGAGCAACTGTTTTCCATGGTAATCTCAGAGCGCCACATAATTTTTATCCAGTGAAACTGATGTAATTCAATCCCTTCAAATCATAAATCATTGCATACAACAATCTAGTAACTAGGTGAAATAATCTAAATTCTACCTGTTTACCGAGAGCGATTTTTTTCTTCAAAATTGATGGCTTTCCATGAATTTCCTCAGTTATATTAGATGCCGCTATCGATAATTTTTCATCCACTGCTCCACACTATCTCAATAATCTGAGAATGTGCTGCTGTGACATTTTCCTCGGAGAGGCTCGAAATGGATGGTAGAATCTCACAGCCAAACGAATTCGTGAAAATTTCTGCATCTTTGATACCTGAGAGTATTCTCCATATAGATTAAAGGGGTTCAGGTATTGGAAGCGAACTATTTTGCTCCCTAGTATGTTTACCGTAAAAATGGGTTGTTCCATCGCGAGTGACAGGCATTGTATATAACTTTGGCCAACCTCATTTAGAATGCAGGTGCATTTCGAGCATTTCTATCAGTCCTAAGAGTTTCATCATTCTACCTCAATTATTACGGAAGATACGGGGGGTGTTTCCATGAGAAGTGAGACAAAATCGAATTTTTCAGGACTGAATTTTTTTCAGGGAAAAGTGTATTTGTAGTAAGTTGGTAGTCCTGATCACGAATCTGAAGGAATTTTGAGCATAGTTTGCCCCCTAGTATGTTTTACCGTAAAATGGATTGTTTCATCGCGAGTGGCGGGCAGTGTATATCACTTTGTCAAACCTCATTCAGGTGGTAGGTGCATTTTGATCATTTTCATCAGTTCTGAAAGTTTCATCATTCTATCTCGATTATTACGGAAGATACGGGGGTGTTTCCATGAGAAGTGAGACACACTGTATACACTTCCGGAGGACAAAATACATGCTTTCGTCCTCCGGGGTCTGGACTCTGCTCCCAAAACGGAAGACGTTGAGGAAGAACTCTGGGAAAATCACAAATTGTGCGTGGTGGTCGCGTACAGGCTGAGGACGGATAGACGTCTCCTGTACATGGTGATCACGGACAACGAGCTCACCCAGAGCTTTCTCTAGTAGGATGTAAAATATGTGATCTACAACAAAAACTTGTGGGAATTGGGAAACAACACCAGAACCCTGGTGCAGTGCCACCGGGACACGCGATTAACCGTTCGCGTGGTAGACATTGTCCTTAGCCTCTACACCAATGGGTAGAGGCTAAGGACAATGATGGGTATTTATAGCGATAGTTTTGTTGGGACTGAAATTGACTCATTTTATATACTTGACCGCATTTTTTAAATTTCCGTAAAATGTTAGGGAGATTGTAATCATCATCATCATGTTGAAGATAGGAAAATATACCTAGATTTGTGAAAGAATCAATATTTCATATTAAGATGTGTATGTGTGAGAGACGCGTGTGACGTAATCGAGGCAAAGAGAGATGGAGATGGTATCGAGGTTTTACGTTCTTAGCGCAGCAGGAACGTAAATACATCATTGAAAACAAAGATGGCGTCGAAGTGTACAGGGTGCGTAAAAATACATCATTCAAGAAAAAAACATGTCGGTTTGAAATATGATATCAATGTGTACACAGGGTGCGTCAAAATACATCATTTAAGAAAAAAAACATGACAGTTCAACAGAAGTCTGGCGTTCCAACATGTCACAAGAACACTAAGTCATATCTTTGTAAACCAAGTTAGCATCATCAGGAGAAGAAGGAGATGGCACCAAAGGTGTCGAGGAGTTACGTATTGTGGAGTTAATATTCGAAAATGTGAAAAGCGAAGTATTCGACCATTTTGCGTGCGTTTATTCGTTATCGTTTCATTGTTATTGTCTTAACCGTTTTTTGTGTTTCAGTATGACAGTCATTTATCACTTAACGCGTTTCGCTAGCCAAATAAGCATCATCAGGAGATGACTAAAGTCCATACTTTGTCGTATAAAGGTTCATTTTGCGAATTTTCAGACTTCTGAATGGAACCTTGTGGAACAATCAGGTTAACTTCTGATACACAGTGATGTCGGTCAGCCAATCAGAATGGAGGAATCAAATACTGGTTGGTATATTGTGTAAGATGAAATTAAATTGGAGAATGAGAGTCGAATAATAATAATGATAGTGAAAAAACATTAAAACTTTGAAAGTGACGTAGTCAGCGTGGGAGGTGGTGGCGTGGTAGAAAATGTATGATGATTTGTTATTACAAAAAAAATGGCGCAACTGAAAGGGAAACGAATGCAGAATTCATCGACAGAGAAAAAACAAAGATGGCATAACATGTCAGAAGGGCACTAAGCCACATCTTCGTTAATGATAGTTGAATCTCAACGTGTAGCACATCAAATGAAAGGGAAACGAATGCAAAATTCGTCGACAGAGAAAAAAAAAAGATGGCGTAACATATCAGAAGGGCACTAAGCCATATTTTCGTTAATGATAGTCTGTTCTCAACGTGCAGCACGTTAAATGAAACGTAAAGGAATGCAGAATTTGTCGACAACGAAGAAACAAAGATGATGTCAATGGGGCACTGAGTTGTATCTTCGTTGAAACAGTTACATCATCGCGTGTAGTATATCAAATGAAAGGAAAATGAATGCCGAATTCATCTACAAAGGAAAAACAAAGATGGCCGCAACATGTTAGAGGGGCACTGAGTTGTATATTCGTCAATAATGATCAGATCGTCACGCACAACACATCAAGTGAAAGCAAAATTTATGTACAGTTCATCGACAGAGAAAAAAAACAAAGACGATGCGAACGGGGCACTAAGCCGCATCATCGTTAATAATGTTTGGATCTGACCGTGAAGCACTTCAAATGAAAGGAGAAGGGGTATAGAATTCATATAGGGAACTCAAAGATAACGTCATGTCAAAAAGGGTACTAGTTCACATCTTCGCAGACAGATTATTATGTAAAGCACATGGAAGGGGCATAAGGTGTGCATATAATGCAATAATTTCGAAATTCGTATGAGGAGTATATGTACAGTTATAGAGATCTCGGGAAAAAATATGAAAATTTTGACATATGACTTTGACATATCTTTACGTTTCATGCAAAAATAAACACACCCGGTAATGGAAAAGTCATCGTTCACTAAATCATATGATATATTTGGATTCCTCATGGTTAGAAGATTTCGAATCCATCAAAAACAGGCCATTTCCGGTTTTCACTTCCGGTCGTCCGATTTCGATGATTTTGGCATCAATGAATTCATTCAGATGTCAATAAACATAATCAATCATGTTCCGAAGCCAAAAGGACTCCATTACCTATTTCCGTTATATCAGCTGTGGGTACTCATTTCAAATGATTTCATTTGCTGATTATGGAAAATATAATATCGGGCGTCTAATGTGGAATAGCAAAGGAAAAATTGCAAAAACAAAGAAAAGAAAACTGAAAAAACTTGAAATTCAATGTTATCAGGTTATGAACAACTATAAGTGAAATTCAATAGCAGAAGTTTGAATCATTATCAAACTCCTTCCATTTGAAGTGTTGCACGGTGAGATCCAAACATTATTAACGATGATGCGGCTTAGTGCCCCGTTCGCATCGTCTTTGTTTTTTTTTTCTTTATCGATGAACTATACATAAATTTCCCTTTCACTTGATGTGTTGTGCATGAAGATCTGATCATTATTGACGAATATACAACTTAGTGCCCCTCTAACATGTTGCGGCCATCTTCGTTTTTTCTTTGTAGATGAATTCGGCATTCGTTTCCCTTTCATTTGATGTACTACACGCGATGATGTAACTGTTATCAATGAAGATACAACTCAGTGCCCTATTAGCATCATCTTTGTTTCTTCTTTGTCGACAAATTCTGCATTCCTTTACGTTTCATTTGACGCTCTGCACGTTGAGAACAAACTATCATTAACAAAAATACGGCTCAGTGTCCTACTGATATGGACTTCAGTCATCTCCTGATGATGCTTACTTAGTTAGCGAAACGCGTTAAGTGATGAATGACTGTCATACTGAAACACAAATAACGGTTACGACAATAACGATGAAACGATAACGAATAAACGCACGCAAAACGGTCGAATACTTCGCTTTCCACATTTTCGAATATTAACTCCACAATACGTAACTCCTTGACACCTCTGGTGCCATCTTCTTCTTCTCCTGATGATGCTAACTTGGTTAACAAAGATATGACTTAGTGTTCTTATGATATGTTGGAACGCCAGACTTCTGTTGAACTGTCATGATTTTATTTCTTAAATGATGTATTTTGACGCACCCTGTGTACATATTGATATCATATTTTAAACCGACATGTTTTTTTCTTGAATGATGTATTTTGACGCACCCTGTACACTTCGATGCCATGTTTGTTTTCAATGATGTATTTAGAGATACCTTGTACACATTGACGGATCGCAGGTTGAACTGTCATATTTTTTCTTAAATCTGATTCATTATTATTTATATAACATCTTCGCGCTTCCAATTTTCATCGAGTTGTTCACGCTCAATTTTAAAACCGGCAACGCTACATTGTTCCATGAATAACGATTTATTTCACAACCGACAACACCTGCTGCGCTAGGAACGTAAAACCTCGATACCATCTCCATCTCTCTTTGCCTCGATTACGTCACACGTGTCTCTCCCTCTTACACACACATACACATCTTTATATGAAATATTGATTCTTTCACAAATCTAGGTATATTTTCCTATCTTCAACATGATAATGATGATTACAACTTCCCTAACATTTTACGGAAATCAAAAAAATGCGGTCAAGTATATAAAATGAGTCAATTTCGGTCCCGACAAAACTAATGCTATAAATACCCATTATTCGCAGTTACTTCCAATGTCTTACATTGGTATAGAGGCTAAGGACAATGTCTACCATGCGGACGTCGTGAGTTCGATTCCCATAACTATAAACTTTTTTTAATTAGGATCACGTGACTGAAACGTGACAAGGTGGCCGAGAGCAGTGATGCAGAGTCGCAAGAGGAGCCGATCGGTGATGCAGAGTACTAAGGGGATCGAGGGGCAAGGGGGCCCACGCTTGAATCTCTTCGATACTCATTCCATCCTGCGTCGATGACGTCACACGTTTCTCTCTTCCACTCACTAAAGTTTCTCTCTGAAATACTTATCAGCGACGCACGACCTTGAAGTGTGCCAGGAACAAGTTTGTTCATCTACTGTGAGCAGATGACCATCAGACATACCAATGCACTGAACCGAGGAACGAACCGGCTAAGTGGGCCAACTGTGGCGGAGACCACCTCGCGAATTCTCGGGGTTGTCCAGTCTACTGAAAGCGCGCGGAGGAGGTTGAAGCCAAAAGGGCCGCACGACAGCCGGGGGCACATCAACTGCTCACTAGTCTGATACCGGCACCTCCACCAATGGAGATCGCCTGGGAAAGCAGGGCTGCTAGTAGGAACTTACATCGACCTGCTGTTGGTTCGCCACCGCTCCCCACTCCCCCCCCCTTGTAGAGGGAGAGTGAGCAACAAAGAGCGTAAGGCATACGGTTGGAGCCCAACAGAGCCTTTTGGAAGCAACTAATTGCTTCCGGAAACTCAACGAAATGGTTAACCTGGCGAAAATATTCAGGGTGACAAATGACCTGTGGCAGGGGTCCGAACCCCCCTGGAAAAGTGGAATGCGTTCGCGACGCTCGCAGGCGGTATCCATGAATATAACTTCTAAATGCCAATAAAGGCATGTTTGCGAAACGTGAATGGGATTGGCAATGTTGTCAATTTCATTCATACACAACGTTGATATAATGTTTCTGTCTGAAACGATACTTTGGCAGGAGCATAAATTAAAGCTACACCGTCCGGGTAGATCGCTCTGGGGCGATGAAAAGCGGTGGGGTAGCTATCATCATTAAAAAAAGTTTCGCACATACGCAGATACTTCAGCAGCGTAGTAGCATAAAACACGTAGGTGTGAAACTTGCTAATGACACCTGCGTATTGCAGTATATAATCGGGCGATTGGATACTTCGTTATACTTGTATAACTTGTTGAGCGTTGGCAATAAAGTGCTGATTATGAGAGACCTTAACGATAGGAGGCGTGAATGAAATTGCCACAATCGACCAAACGTCAACAGGAGGACGCTATGGGAGTACTCCCTGAACAACAATAACATCAACATCAAATATCCGGATGAACCGACCCATTATCCTTGGAATGGTTCGTCACCCTGCACTATCGACCTTACGACAAGAACGTAAGAGACCTGGGCCAACTGGTGACAGTAGACGAGCCGAGCTCCGATCACTGTCTGGTGCTATTTAGTTTTACTCGAGCTGACCTCAATAAGAGGAAAGCAAAGTATGACTACAGGAGCACCGACTGAGGGCAGTTGAGATCGCTATGAACGGTTTGACTGTGATAAAAAGCAACATATCGAGAGATGATCTCAATATGATGTAAGCAGTTCGTCAAAAAATTGAATACTCCAGAGACTGGTCGACAAGGAAGATAGTGGTGAAAGGACACCGAGATATCCACCCACTAGATATTGTTGAACTTATGTGATGAAAAAACATCCAAAGAAAAATTTGCCGGCAACTCGTGACCCCCGCTACAAAGATCACATTTTGAGACTTGCGCATTCGTTCTCGAGCGAGGTGGCTAAGCAGCCACTGCAGATCCACTTCGACAGGATGATTGTGCCGTACTTTGACAGGAACAAAATTGAGATGAACACTTTTGAACAACTTTTCGAGGAAATTTTCTAATGTAAATATCTTCCGGAAGGCACGGGCGTTGATGAGCAGAAAAGCGTACGGTATCTGGGAGTTATCCTGGATAGGCGCCTAAACTTTCAGAAACACTTGAGTCTTGCGATCCAACGAGCGGCTGCGGCGATAAAACGTACGTATCCGCTCATTCTCCACAGAACTCCAATCTCAGTGTTAACAAGTTGCCTATTTACAAACAGGTAATAAGACCAGCTATGTTGTACGCCTGTCATGTATTTTGCAGCCTCAAAAGATCTCCCTCACAGATATTCGAAAGGATGCAGAATAAGGTGCTCCGTATTTGCACGAATAGTGACAGATACATTTCATTGGTCAATCTTGTTAATATAGGCTCCTTTTACTTTGTTGTTTGTTATTTTTTTTATCAAAATACCGTATACATTTTATATTTTATTTTATATTTCCGACTTGATATTACATCTAACTTTCATCCTCTACATCAAGGAACTCAGAACTTAAACTAAAAACTTTATTATTTGTGCAGCCAAAAGCATAATACAAAAATCACCAGTATTAGGCATATTTTAACACACCTCCTTGATTTTTGAATTCAAAACAAATAACAATAATTTAAAATAGAATCATTAATTGCAATCATTCTGTAAACCTAATAAAGATCTGAAAGATTGAAACTTAGTTTTACCAAGTGATTTTGTTAAAATATCTGCTATTTGATGTTCACTCGAAACCTTTTGAACTTACGTCGATGTGCTTAGAGTTTATACAAAATTTGCCATTTTCAGCTAAGGAAATAGCACCAGTGTTGTCTTCATTTATTTTAACTGGACTATTGATATTTATACCAATATCGTTCAAAATACCTTCAAGGGGTAAAATATCTCCTACACAGTTAGCTGGTGCATAATATTCTGCATGTGTTGAGGCCCTAAACAGAATTTTTTGTGTTTGGGATTTCCAAAAAATTACATTTTCAAACACACGAATTATTATACCAGTTGTTAACTTTCTATCAACAATGTCTGAAGCCCAGTCAGCATCTACATAGGCATCAATTATTTCGGTAAAGTAAGTGTCGTAGACTAAATTTAAAAAACAAGTTGATACAAATATTTAAGAACGCGCAATGCATATTTGAAGTGAGTAGGTACTATTGAAACTGTTTTGATATCTGCTTAAGTAGTTAACTGCGTGTGAAATATCTGGGCGTGAACCATTTGCTATATACAACAAAGAGCCTATTAAGTTCTATATTTTAGTTCAATTTCGACTTTATCAGCACAGTCTAATTTCAAGTTTATTTCCATTGGTGTATCATAAATCTTAGAATCATTGATATTATATTTAACAGCTAGACTTTCAATATATTTATTCTTTTTCTATCGTTTTTGGCTCACCATCAAGTAATTGTTTATTACAAATATAATTTAAGTCATTGAAATGTACGTGTCCTAACATACGGTGCCACTTTTCTTTATTAGTCATTACTTTTGAACTAACATTTGATTCAATTTGATAAAAGTGGATTCAAAAATGAAAAATAAGTTTTTCATATGTGTGCCATAGGTCATATTCATTCTGTGATCAACAAATTAAAAAGCTTTCTGCTCAATGTTCAGTTTGTATACTAAATAGTTATTCTTGTGCAACCGGTGTTAAATCTGTCATTGCTCACTTAACAACTAACTCACGCCACACAAATAAAATGATTTCAGTCTTGGTTTTTCTTTCCCCTATGCCCCCTCCCGAGTTGAGTGCCCTGAAGTAGAAGCATCCCCCCCCCAGCTAGTTAGCGAGGAGAACCTACTACCCCACTCCATCCACCCCCGCTCTCTGAGCGGTCCTCAATTTACTGATGGGCACTTCAGCAAGATTGACATCTGACCTCTTTTGGTCGATAGCCAGCCTTTAGATGCTATTCTTTCGCGATCGGTTAAAGTATTTTGTCGTGACTATTCCTGACTGAATTTTTGCATGGGGGGGCCCCAAAAACTAACCGGCGGCTTTTGTTATTAGCGTCGGGCGTTCCTCAGTGAATCTAAGGATAATTGAATCGCGGTCGAGTTCTTCTGCGGTGAACCTGCTGAAAGAGAATTTATCTGATTACTATGCTTACCTGAGTCGCCTGACGGCGACTCGTGGGGGTGGTCGTTGGTTTTGTTTTGTTGGCTTCGGGTGTTTATCCCTTTCTCTGAATCTGGGGTCATCCATATTCAACGCATAGTGTAGATCGCGTAGCGCTGGGTTGTCGTGCGATCTGATTCTATCGAACACGCTTTCTGCGTGTTCTCTCATATACACGTCTACATATTGCGTGTCCAGGTCTAAGTCTCTGTATATAAATCTGTTGGGGATGTAGTACGGTGCGTTTACGGCGACCCTTACGTTCGCGTTCATAAACGAATGTATCTTCTTCCTGTATATCTGAGCGCACTGGCCCCAGGCATACAGTATTATGGGCATGAGAACAGTCTCAATCATCAGCAACTTTACGTTCAAACCCCATGTTGCTTCTGCGTCCTATGATAGGTACCAGGCGTTGTCTGGCGTGTCTGGCCATTCCGATTATCTGCCGTAAGTGAGAATGAAATGTTAATTTCCTGTCTGAGATGACTCCCAGGTATGTCGCTTTGTTGGTCCACGGAATCTCTTGTCCGTTGAAGGTGACGTTGCCTTCAGGTTGTACGAACCTGCGGGTGAACAGTATCGCCTGACTCTTGTTAGCGTTTATACTGATCTTCCACAGGTTGGCCCACTCCTTGCGGGACCCCTGCTTCCAGTAGTCGAATTGTTGATAGTTCGTCTCTTACTCTGCAACGGCATCGCCTGTCAGCTAGAAAAGGCTGAAATAATCTTACCATTGGTTTTGAATATCCGAAATCACTCATATTGGCCAGTAGTCCGTCATGCCAAACTCTGTCGAACGTCTTGGAGACGTCTAAGAAGATAGCTTCGGTGTTGTATCCTTTGCCGAGGTTGAAGCCTTCGGTTGCGAATCCGGGAGGATTCCTAGTTCTATGGTTTGGTCTTCGAGTCTCTTCAAGATGACACGCTCCGCCACTTTGCTTATGGATGGCAGTAAGCTTATTGGCCGGTGGTTCGCTGGAAACAGGTGGTTCTTCTTGGGCTTCGGGATGTGGATAACCGTTGCCTCTTTGAACGGGTACGGGAAGTGCTGCAATCTGAGTATAGCGTTTATGATGTTGATTATGGCTGCTATACCCTTGCGCGGTAGTACTTTCACTGCCTGGTTTGTTATGTTGTCTGGGCCTGGTGCTTTCCGAGTTAGACGTCTTAAGATGTCTTTCACTACCTCGGGAGATGTCGGGGCCAGGGGTTGTGTGTTGTCCGTTTGTTGTCTTAGCCTTCGTTCCGTTCTTTCCACCTGTCTCTCTATTTCGTCTAACTCGTCCGTGAACGGGACGTCGTTCTCTCTGCACTGCCTTTCGAAGTTGTCCGCGAATGCTTCCGCCTTCTCCTGGTCAGTGTAGACGATTCCTTGCTCGCCGTGTATTGGTGGGCATGGCTGTCGAGGTCCGTTCCTGAGTACTTTTTGCACTCTCCATGCAGGCTGGTCTTCAGTGTTCAGTTTTTCTAGACCGGTAGTCCATTGTCTCTCTCGGATAGTTTTTAGTTCTTCTTTCATTACCCTGTTGGCTCTTTACATGCACCTTTTATCCATAGGCGCGCGAGTCCTTTGGTACCGTCTTTTCAGGCGTCTTCTTATCCTGATCAGTTCCATCATTTCTGGTGGGAGCTGTTCTTGGAAGTTGAAGCGTGGGGCTGGGACATCCCGTGCGCTTCTTTCCATCGTTTGGATGATCGCCTGCTGCGCTGGAATCTCGTCCAGTCGATGACTCGCTTTGTTGAGTTGTCTGTTTCCACTTCACCTCTTCCTATTGTGAATAGAATGGGGTTGTGGCCGGACGAACCTTCGTCTAGTACTTCCATCTCGGTAGTTTCAATGGTCTGCACTAATGCGATGTCGAGAATGTCAGGGACTTGATCTTCCCGCGCGTAGTATGTTGGGATGTTCGGTGCTACTACCGTGCTACTACCTCAAATTCTTCTAGGATTCTGCCTCTCGCGACTTTGCATTGAAGTCGCCAATGGCAACTATTGGGTGGTGGTCTGGGAACATTTCTGCCATGTCGGTTCTTTCTAGTCTTATACCTTGCGGGGCCAGGTATACCAGTTTGACTCTGACCGCTACTGCTTCTCCGAATTGGACTTTTAGTTTTCTGTCTTCGTTCTGTGTTAGGTCTGTTTTTACTAGTAGCGCCGCCCCCCAGCGGCGCGGCGCCCCCTGGCATGTCTGTCCTATATACATTGTATCCTGGGATTCGGAAGCTCTTTTCGCTCCTTAACCTTGTCTCCTGCAGTGCCATGACGTCTATGTCTAGACGCGATAGCAGTTCCAGTAGTTCGTTCTGCATGTCTATGGAACCGTTTATGTTCCATGATCCTACTAATAGTTTTTCCGGGACTCGTGCTGGCATTACTGTTGTCCGGGTGCCTGTATTGAGGCAGCTAAGACCGCTTGCGCGATCTTTTGCTGTTCCGTCGTGAGCTTGCTCAGAACTTTGATTAGTTCATTGCCGCTGTCCGATTCCTTTTTTTGTGGAGTTGTCTTTTTGGCAGATGGCTGTTATTGTTGTTGTTGTTTAGGCCTCTGTCTGTCGGCTTCTCTGGGCCTGTTCAATGCTGATGTCCTCGGTCTCGGACCACTTCTTCAGTGGTTGGCCCCTCTGGATTGTTGGTCTGGTTTGTTATCGTTGGCACCGTTTGTTCGATGGTGCCCGTTTCCATATCCTCGCTTGGTTCTTTTTGTGTTTGTTTTGCCGCTTCTTGTTTTGCCGTTTTCGCGGCTTTCTCTTGTGCTTGGCGCTTTCTTGTTTTTTATTTGGCCTAGCTCTTTCTACTAGTACGAATCCGTCTTCCTGCGAGTTGGTGTTCGTTGTGCTGTCCGGGCCGCGTGGCCGCTTGGCTTGGCGCGTTTCTTCTCTGCTTTCGCTGTCGTTTTCCTTATCCTTGGGTTGTTCTGGCTTTTCGGCTTCTTCGGTCTTCGCGCCTGATTGCGCCCTAGACGGTCCTGTGTTCGTCCGTGATCTTTGGACGAGTATACCTTCAACGTGGTTCAGCCTTTCATTTAGTTGTTGTTCATTTAGTTGTTTAGTTGTTGTCAGCTCGTCCTTTTGTTGACGAAGCCTGTGGTTTTCTCTTTCTAGATATTCTAATTTTTCCTCCATTTCCCCCATTGTGGGGCCCTAAAAACCTAAAAGAAAACATAAGAACGAATTCTTTTTTACGTGTGCTTTCGCACACTAAGTTCTGGAAAGAACTAATGTCTCAGTGCTTTGTATAAACGCAGCACTATACGCTTTCAATAGGTCGCACTGAATTATATTCTTATCGCTTCACTACAGGTAACACTTCAAGCTTTCACACTTTGATGTTTACACTTCGGCGTCTCAATCTAAATGTCGGTTTTTCTTTCTTTGCACAAGGCTCTCGAGTTGCATACAGACAATATTCAATAAGAAATGACGGTTGTCTTTTTTTCCCCCCTTTTTTTGGTTGGGATATGTCAAATGATGAAATAATATAAACCTAGTTTCAAAAATTTTATTTATGAGAATAAGATTAAAAAATTATCATTAAAAACATAAAAAATATCCCCTTCCATAATGTCGGTCCACAAAGACCCCTAGATACCAATTTTGAATGAAATCACATAATAATATCAAACCTCAATCGTAATTATAAATATTCATGATTTCTAATCGAAAATTCTTCATATCGGACCTCACAAACCGTACCGCTTATTATCAACTAAACCAACCGCCACTGTTTTATGGTCCAACTTACTTCCCGTAAACAAACAAAGTTATGCTGCCTTCAATGTAAGTATGCAAAAGGTCTCTCTATTGTCTTATGATACTTCGAGGTACTGGTAACATCAGCGGTTGTCGTAGAACTGACAGCAATTTGTAGAGTGGTTGTGTTTCTGAGTACAGATGCTGCCTTAAAAAAATTATTGAAAGAAACATACTGTTGGGTATCGACAATTGTTCCAGAAACGCAAACACCTACTTATTTACAAATTTTTGTCAGTTTTATTCCAATCGCTGATGATACCAAACGCCAACACTAAACGATCAGATCAGACAGACCAAACTTTTAAGTGTTCTGAAGTGTTCTTTGTTCTATGTTATTTGAAACTGGACAATTGACAATAGAAGTGCAGTTTAATTTTTTAGATAATAATAAACTTTATTTTTATATTTTAACATTTCATTATGAAGTATGGAGACTACTGATTTTTCTAAAATTTTTATTTGAAAAACGTAACTATCAGTTCTATGGATTGAGCTTGCATAAACGGTGGCCTTTGAAACTAGTTGCTATAGCATCAGGATTGTTTGTAAATAAGTGTTGACTTATTTCCAAATGTTCCTTTTACTTTGTTGAATTTAGTCAGAAGGTTAGTAATTAGGTGAATAACTTTCACTAATTGCATAATATTATGGAATATACTTGATAAGTGATGCAGTTAACTTGTTCATATTGAAATATTAATATATCTCATTCCTTTCAGGAAGAGGGGGCAGCTATGGATTCGTTCTTCAGTCTCTTTGATCCTAATTCTTACAATGATTGCGCTAGCACAGAAGATTTCGCCTTGGACAATATGAATAATCAAAATTCGCTTCCACCCGAGCCTCAGCTTGGTAATGTCGAGTATAAATTGAAAATTGTCAACCCGACAAAACAGAGATTTGAGCATCTAGTAACTCAGGTGAAGTTAGTTTCATATTAGTTTATTATTGCGATTCACAAAAGTTTATAGTCAAATATAGCTTCTATATCTATTTTTCATTATAGCAAAATTATTTGTGAGGATTCAATGACGGGGCTTTGAACTTTTATATTTGCAATAAATAATGAGAATAGCCACTTTCAAGGGTTTCTCTTCAATCTTGAGCCAGCTACAGTTTTTTTTGGTTGTAAAGCTGCATAGTTCTTGAATATATATTGTCCATTATTTCATCATATGGTGCAATTTTGAATAATGATTGTCAGATCATTTTCTTAAACAGGATTTTATTCGAACCGATACTCAAAGAAATTATACATCCATGGTCAGAGATGATTGTGTCAATGCTGGTTCATTTGTTGGCCATGCTCTGCAGGTTTTATGGCTAACATTTCTTCTACGAAAGCGGTAAACATTGTCAAATACACAACCTGTTGCCTCGGTGCCTTTGATAAAGTCTACCGCAGTTGTAGGCGAAACTTCTGACTTTAAAACTTGCAGACCAGGGCCAACAAACCCAAAAAGTAGCTTTGAGCTATTGTTGGTTATATTGATTGAAAGTTATTTAGGGAAGTATACAAGTAATAACTGACCTTTATGAGTTTCCACTCCATTGAAATCAAAAAACTTTTTGAAATAAAAGAAATGGAAGGCAAATTTAATTTGCCCTTCAGAAATGTTACTGCCTTTGAATAAAACTTGGTTGGGAATGTATCAAACTTGTCAGTAACCATTATTATAAATTTTGCCTATATGCTTCCTTTGGATAATGTATCCACTACCCCTTTTCTTGAAGATCCTTCAAGAAAATTCCTGAAAATTGAAATACATCAATTCCTATCAATGAGTTTTGTAATTCAATGCTAGTTTATTTCAACATTATACAAGCTGTTTCTTTCAGTTATCTTTTTGTTTGGTACTGTCATCAGAATTTTGGTGTTATCCCAATCTATTACAATGTGCACCATCTTATGTGAAAATATACTTTGCTAATTTGCATTTGCTTTAATCTTCGGTTTTTATACTATACTAAGTGAAATTCTCAACAATTAGTGTTCTGTTATTCAATTTCAAAAAATATTGAATTGATGTTTACTCAATTGTTGTGTTCGATTTATAGAAGTTTTTTGAGGATTTGAAGAAAAGAACAGATGTAGTTTCTGGAAATTCATCTAAAAAAATTTTATTTTCATATTTGATGAAATTGGTTGATAGTTGATAAAAAGCCATAACGTATTCAAGTAACACTTTATTGTTAGTTTTCACTGAACAATTTACAAACGACAACACATGCATCACTATACAATAGCAACGATGTTTTCATACTTACTAAATTCTACCTGATTAGTACTTTATATACTATAACAATTTAAATCATGTGACCTTCTACCTACTCAATGAACAATAATTTTACATGTGTTTGCGTATGAACTGATTGAAAATTAAATGGACATGTTATGAACATAAGAAAACACAAGGAAACAGATTTAATAGAGGAAGAAATTCAATTCAGTAAATATTCAGAGTTTTCAAATCTATTAATTTCTAGGCATTCCAAAAGATTGAATTTCAAACCTTTCTCTTTCAAATGTAGCATGTCATAGTTGTGGTTGAGCTCATACACCTCTGCTAGAAGATTTGCTCTTTTATTCTTTGGAAAAAGGTTCTCTCTGTTTGACCAATATAAAGTTTTGGACAAGAACCACAAGTTAACTTATGTACTCCTGATCTATCCGACACTGTAGTTCTGTCTTTATTCACTTAATTCATTATTTGTTCTGTAAGCACTGTCCAAATCTGTCTTTTTCAAAAAACAAGCGATGTTATTCATGCTTTCTAAAAAACAACGAAAAAAAGCTGTTTATCAGATCTCGCCTGCTCCTAAAAACATCAATAAGCGTCAAAGGACATAATAAGCGTCAAAGAACAAAACTTCAGTGTGATAGATCAGGACTATATAATTTGACTTGTGGTTGACTATGACATTTTACATTTGGAAGAGAAACTTTTGAAACTCAATCTTTTGGAATGCTTGGGAATTGATATATTTGAGTGTTAGGAAACACACGTTAAAAGGTAAGACCTCGTTAGTCCTTAGCTCGCACAAGTTTCTCAACTTCTGAGAGTTGTCGTCTGTATGGGGGCGACAACGGATTAACGGAAAAACAGATTTTTTTTTAACAGAGAATTCTGGAAATTTACTGAGTTGGATTCTTTCCCCCTATTATATTCGTTTCTTGGTGTGGAAATTGGTAATTAGTTTTTTACATATCCAACTAATGAGTTTGTAAAATTCCTTTTCTAATTTCTAATCAGTTTATGCCTTATAACTATAAGTCATTAAGTAGGTTATTAGATTAGGTCCAAAGTGAGTGGGTCTATTCAACTCTCCACCACAACTCGTAAGGGTTTATTGTGGCTCGCACCTATTCACATTCGACCAATCTTAACGAAGCCGATTAGTTTGAAGTCATTAAGTAGTTAGAAGGTCATATGATTCAAATATATAGATTCATAGTAAATAAAGCTCTAATTTGGTAAAATTGAGTTAGTATGACACGCCTGAGGAAGCTATTGTATAGTGAAACACATGATATCGTTTTGTAAATTGTTCAGTGAAAATCTTGCAATAAAGTGTTACTTGAATACAGTATATTTTCATTTGAAATTCATATATAAAAAAAATTACAATGAGAAGTGTTACTGATCAGTTGAATAACTTTCTGTCTGCTACAGAATGCACAATTTGAACGAAGTTATTAGTTTGGAATGGAATAGAAATGATAAATTATTCAAACGGGTTCTTGGGAATAATCTTACCTCATCTCGGAGGTATGAGCAATTTTTGCAGATGCTGCATTCCCTGTCACAACACTTGATTTGAGGTTTTCAATGCCCGGCTCATGACAGACGCTCATGTGTTTTTCTCTGACCTTTTTTAACACACTGGGGGGGCGAGTGTAGAGGGGATCTTACTGGTAACAGGAATTGAAAATGCTTCAGCTCGTTTACTGAAATGAATATAAATTACTAAATATTAGATATATACAGAGTTTCTGGAACACTAAATGAATTTGATTTATTACAATTTGATTTATTACAAAAAGTGTTTTTTTCTATGACCATTGAAAAAAGGATTAATTATGTGACCGTTTCTTGTTGATTAAGTAGGCAAAATGATGTATAACTCACACCTTCGAAGTAATTACAGTTTTGGAGGTTCATAACGCAGTACCTTTGAAACCAAACCGGTGTGAAGTTGGCAGCCATTTATCAGTAGTCAGATTACCAGTGGCGTCGGTGAAAAAATAATATGTCATAACATTAATTTCTTATAAGAAAATACAGAAATTTATATGTTAACCACCCCTGAATGATAACCGGACATAACTCCTTTCAAGAAAATACTGCCAGCTTGAAATGCACACGGCGTAGGAATACATCTCGCAAACATTTTATATTATTATCATCGAATTGCAAAGGGAATGATGGGGTATATTCCACTCCCCCAAATAATAGAAGTTCCTTCATGAAAATAGTGTCAGCTTGAAGTTCACAGGGTGTATTGTAACCCACCCCTGAATGATAAAACAAGGCAAAAACCCCTTCAGAAAAATACTATCAGTTTCATCAGTTTGCTAAGAGGATGTGAGGGTGTAATCTACCTCCAAATAATAAAAGTTCCTTCATAAAAATACTGTCAGCTTGAAATTGTGAGTTGGGAGACATGAAGCTCTTCAGGTGATGACTACTGCTTTGAGACTATTCATAGGCCCCTTTCTTCTTTTGGAATGGAAGGTCCTTTGTTGTTCCCAACTAGTGAATAACAAATTGGAATTAACTGTTCAAAACCGGAACTAGTGATCTAGTAAAATTTCTGATCGTCCAATTTACAAGTCAGTTTGCTTCCATCAATCTTTATGATGACAGTGAAAGTATATAGTTCTTTAGAAATATGAGTTACTAAGCATTCATTTCATTTAAAATTGTTGGGCGGCTCCAACATTTTATCAGTACCTTACAATCAACTGTATTTTCTACCAGATTTAAAAAAAAAACAGTTCGTTAGGATAATGATTTTTGACCAAAAGATAATTCAGAGTGAAAATAATTATAATAACACTTTTGATACTAATTATACATTCAACATTTCCCGACTTCCTGTAAATTACATGAAAATTCCATCTTGATTTTGAACCATGAACAAATCAATCTATTGTAGCTAAAATGGAGGTTACGTGAGGGAAACGGAGAAGCCATATATGAAATTGGAGTGGAAGATAGTGGCATCCTAGCTGGATTAACAAAAAGAGACATGAATGCCAGCTTACTAACTTTACAGCAGATGGCAGTCAAGTTAGGAGCAACCACAACCATACTCAGAGAGAGAGTGTTGGACAATGGTCGCACTATTTCTGAAGTGCTAGTTAGGAAAATTCCTGATGATCAGAACAATATTGAAATCCGAGTTGCTGTCCTAGGCAACGCCGATGCTGGCAAATCCACCCTGTTAGGCGTTCTTACCCAAGGAAGTTTGGATAATGGACGTGGCAGAGCAAGATTAAACATGTTCAGACATTTGCACGAAATTCAGAGTGGACGTACCTCATCCATTTCTCATGAGATTCTGGGATTTAACTCTCAGGTAAATTTTCCTGGAAAAAAAATAAGATTTATTTAGCCCAGCTTTTTGAATTCAGGGCCAGACCATCAATTATAGCTACAGCGAGTTGATAACGGCTGAGGAAATCTGTGATTCTTCTACAAAGCTGGTAACCTTCTTGGACCTTGCAGGTCACAAAAAGTATATTCGAACAACAATCCAAGGGCTTTCAGGGTATTCTCCGCATCATGCTATGCTTGTGGTAAGCTAATTGTTTTTATTTGTTCTATGTTGACAAATGAGTTTTTTTGCAAATATGAAATAACTTGAGTTATTTTTTATTGTACTATGAAATCCCTATCCATGATAAACTTGATAGGGTAACAAAACGCCCATGGTAGAGTCACATACGAATATATCACTTAAAAAGTATAAATGTATAGATAGATACATTCAATAACTGATCTTGAAAACTGTTTTATATACAGCAAAAAGTCTATGTCACCAACCTAAGGAGGCTCCAGAGTTGTTATTTAGAGATAAGTTGAAGATTTTATGTTTTTGAAAACATATCTGTCTCTTTATGAGCAACCTTCAAAGTCTTGTACGAGTTGAGAAAAAATGATGGTCTTGAATTGTCTCATGATACTGAACGTGAGATCTAATAACCTGTACACTTCATTTTGTATTCATATTAGTTACATAATATTCAAAGGCCTGGTTAAAATTTAAATTCATGTTTTTCTGGTGACGTATTCTTTCATTTCAGCCCAAACCAACTTGAATGCATTCAGACATGGATAATAATGATACTTTATTCGTATTTCAGGTCATATACATGGTGTTAGGTGTCAAAAAAATAAATAAATTGGGTTTGATTTTGTTTTATGTTTGATTGCCAAATCAAACATAAAACAAATCTGTTTGAAAAAAAATCTGTTTTTCCGTTAATCAGCTGTCGTCCCAATACAAACGACAACTCTCAGAAGTTGAGAAACTTATTTGAGCTAAGGAAGGACTAATGAGGTCTTACCTTTTAACGTATGATTCCTAACATGGAATCCTGGAAACATCTTAATATATTAGGTAATGTTAAAATTAACCCAGTCACGCCCCCCCCCATTTTGAAAGGTTCCGAGCTTTCAAATAAAAAATACAAATGACGCAACTGAGAGTCCAAATTGAGAAAACCCTCTCGATGAGGCCGCTTGAGGTGCTGACCAAGGCGGCATGGGCCATACCATCGAATCCCAGATGAGGCAATCGAGATTTTTTTCACTAAACTAAGGTCAGAGTCTGGAAGCAAGTTGATGGGCGTTCCAATTAAAAAATATGAGGGAGTGAGAGCGGTATAGTCAATAGCATCAGTAGAAGTAGGAGTTATAGGTCTAAAATTTTGAACATTTCAATTTCTGTATCTACCAATATCAGAGATAGATAAATTTGGATATCAAAATCTGCAAAATTGTTTTTCATCAGTCTATGTTGATATTGACACACAAATTCTTGAGAAACCAGTTTATAATGCACTCAGTTTTGTTGATATATTTCAGGGACTAGGTAAATTAAAAAGTAGTCTTGGCTTTGGTCCAGATGGAATGGCATCAATTTAATAAAAAAATGTGATTGCACCCTGAGTACTCCTCTATTTCTTTTATTCAATCTCTCTGTCAATTCTAGTGAATTTCATATGTTCATTACTGATTTCTCAGAAGCATTTAACAGAGTTAAACATGAAATATTACTCGATAAACTTGAATATTTTGGTTTAAGTGGTACCATACAATTATTATGGATTGAAACTTTCTGGAGGATAGAGTTTGGTGGGCAAAAATTAATAATTTTCCTCAATCAATGCTACTTCTGGTGTGCCCAAAGGCAGTCACTGTGGACCATTACTATTCAACATATTCATTATTGATCTTATATCTTGTATCACCGATTCAAAAGGTTTGTTGTTTGTTGACGATTTTGAGCCATACCAAGTAATAGAATCATATGATGACTAACAAAATATATTAAACATATCTCGTCATGAATATTAAAAAGCGACCTTTTCACGATACTGTCGTGTCTTTTCAATAAACTCATTTCTAAGCAATGTAATTGGTTCTAAATTAACTTTGCGGTTGAAAGTCTCAAACGGCGAAGACTGGAGTCCTGAGAACGTGCTTAATAGGAACAACTGGTATACAGATGTGTTGAAAATCGAACATGGAACAGGAACTAGAATTTACTGTGTGGGGAGAAATCTTCATTTCAGTTACCCATTCGGTCAATTGACATCAGTCTGAAATGCATGCAATCTTGCAATGCACACGGCATATTGTTTTGAGGCCAAAACAAAATGAGCATATTAATATTTTAACATACAGCCAGGCTGTCCGTTGGGCACTGATGACCCCAAAAGTAACATCCAAACTGGTCTGGGAATGCCGTTAAAAACTGAGGAAAGTGACAGAGAGAAATAGATTGACTATATACTGGGTGCCACTCCATATTATGGGGCAAGTGGACACACTTCTATGCAGGATGTGTGAAAAGGAAGATGAAACTGTCAGGCATGTCTTATGTGAGTATCCGCAATTATCGTCAATAAGAGAGGATGTGTTCGGCGAGTCTTGGCCTACACCTGCCGATATAAATGAGATGTCTCCTAGTCACCTGTCCACCTTCCTGGAAAGGACAGGACGGACGATGACCTAGGGGGACAACGCCTAGGGAGTATGTACAATGGGTCACATGTGGCCTAAGTGTTGTGGGCCTACAGTCACCCTCTCTACTCTACAGATACTAGGTACCAGGACAGTCAGCCATCGCAGTTAACATCATCAACTTTATATATTGACCCTGAACCAGCTGTGGGGTACCAAAGTGTTTGTTATGCAACTAGATTGAAAAGTGAGTTTATCAGGAACATAAAGAGTACTGGGAAAACATACCCTAGATCACACACGGCAACACCTTTATAAAAGGATCGTCCGAGAAAAGAACTGAAAAACTGCTTCAATAAAGCAGGGATCGAATCTGAACAATTACAGGGCTACTCACTGAACATTGTTCATTGAGGGAATACCTGAACCAAAGAGGACTGTACAATGGAGGCCTTAACTGCAGGCAATGCATGCAACAAAGGGACAGGGACAGTTCATCAAATTTTATGGGAATATGAGACACTGTTTCACAGGAGGCAAATAATTTATAGACCACCCAAATTATGCCCAGAAGAATATGATATACATCCAGCAAGGGATCTGTACAAATTAGTACAGGGTACAAGATTGTTGGATTGAGTGTCATGAAGAAAATGGGAGAAAAACGCAATAAATCCATGAGGCTGCAGTATCTTCCGAAAACTTGGGAGAAATGTACAAGTCAGACGTCTCCCAAGTTGTGGAGAAAGAAATCAGTCTAATGGACTTAGGTTCCTTGAGTATTTTATTACCCCAAAATTTTGTCCATCGAAAACCAACTTTGTGACTTTATGCCGAGATTTTGAAAATATTTTCCTGTAATTAACAACTTAACTAAAAATTATGAGAGAAACAATTCCCACCTTGCACTTGTTCTGTTTTTTTTTAGATCTCAAGCACATCAGGTGCAATTGGTATGGCTTATGAACACTTGGCTATAGCTGTTGCTCTCAATGTTCCATTCTTCATCGTAATTACCAAAATAGATTTGGTACAACCAACGAATACCCTGCAGGGTCTAGAATCGTTCCTGAAACAAGTCGGCAGTCGAAGAGTTCCATTGATAATTAAAAATTTGGATGATGTTATTACAGCTGGAGCAAATCAACTTACCGAAAATGTCGTTCCCATTTTCTGCATCTCCAGTGTCAGTGGAGAAGGGTTGGAGCTGCTCTTAAAGTTCCTCCATGTCCTACCTCCCGGAATAAGCATAAAAGAAAAAGAGCGCTTGGAACAGGTATTAACAAATTTTTATGTGTACTCCCCTTTATATCAAGATACGCTTGTTAAGTAACTGTTTTCAATTTGAACTAGAACACACGCGTCTTCTCCACACAAAAAAGGGGAATATATTTAATTATTGAATCGGAAAAACATACTTGTTTCGATCACAGCTGTGATCATCTTTAGTGCAACAAAAGCCTGAAATTAAAAAAAAAAACATGCACAACGGATTATTTGGCAATAAAAGTTATAAACTCACATGAACAAATTATAGGTTAGCAAAGACAAAATGGAATCGTAGATATCATTTTATTCAAAAGTAAGTACATTTTTAAATTTCGGGAAAATGCCCCACAGTACAAAGAATAATAACATAATCAAAACAAGTAGTTCGCGAACATCAATTTTTATTGAAGGACGCTGATGGCAACAAGAAAAAACTATACAAGATGGAGAAGTCATTCTGTGAAAAGAACAATGAAACGAACATCTATATTAGCTTGGTAAAAGATCGAGTGAAAACAATGGGGAAAGAATCAGTCCAGTCATCACCCGAAGATGATTGTAGATACTAACAATCGAAACGTCGTGAACTAACGTGACTTGGAATCTCTCCACTTTTTATTTTTTATTTTCTTGTCTTTATTTTTGATTTATTCAATTGTTCTATTTTTACTTGTATTTTATTTCACTATTATTTTATTTCAGGTTTATTTTGGTTAATATAATTGTTATTTTCAGCTATTCATTTTCAATTCTTCTTTTTTAGTTGTTTAGTTGTTTCAGGGATTTCAAATCATTTTATATAGTAGACAATGGAAGTCCGAACTAGTGAAATTCATCATGAAACATTGTCAATCACCTTCAAACATAATAATTTGAGTCAGCCCTATTTTAATATCTAAATGATCTACGTTTGATCTCCCTTGTTTGAACAATTATGTTTCACATTTTTCCTGTAATAAATGGAAATCATGTTCTTTCTTTCATCCATGTATTCATCTCATTTAATATTATGTACATTCTATCTTTAGTTTCTATTATATTTTTCCCATCACATATTACTACTAGGTTATTTGTACAGGTCATAAGTTGTATAAGTGATTTTGTGTATATAATAAATGATATGACAGGAGAACCTTGAGATGTACTCATAACCTACCCAATAACCGATTAGAAGTTGATGAAACATCTTTTCACAGTATTGAAAAGATGTTTCATCACTTATCCAACCGTTACATTAACAAACATTTAATTCCACTTCAACCTGTCACTCGCACATACACCATACTTGTATTTTATTTCACTATTATTTTATTTCAGGTTTATTTTGGTTAATATAATTGTTATTTTCAGCCATTCATTTTCAATTCTTCTTTTTTAGTTGTTTAGTTGTTTCAGGGATTTCAAATCATTTTATATAGTAGACAATGGAAGTCCGAACTAGTGAAAATCAAATTATTATATCAACTGGAACAATCACAACACATAATTCAAAATGAGATAAACATATAGTAAATAAAGCAAAAAAGGAAATACATATAATAAAATGTTTATGGCCTGAGAAAAACACATTTAAAATATAAAGCTATACTGTTTAACCCATGTACAAAAAAACATAAACAAACTAGAATAAACGTATGTACAGTAACTAAGAATTATACTAGGATGTATGAAATCCACACCTAGGAATGATATACTTGCCGAATAAGGTGAAATAAATTCAGAAAACAGAATAATAATACCGATAATCAACAATTCATTGTCAGCAAAATTGAATGAACACAAAATTATATGTGAAGCGGAAATAATTGCAATAAATGAAANAAGGAAAATATGTAGTCGGAATATTCTTTGATCTGTCTCGTGTTTTTGATGTGTTGAATTCAATGAATGATTGGTTGGTTTATTTCATTAGTGATGGTGAAAGTATTGTTGAAATTTATGGGGAATTTTCAATTGTGTAGTGATGTATTTTGGAACTCCACTGGAAGTATCCTCTTTCCATTACTTTTTTGGCATACATTGACGGCAAACCATTCATGTCTGCGGATATGACATATCAATAGTTATCACTGGAAGCTCTACCACTGAAGTAATGAAACGAGCATTGAATGGTATTTAACAATTCTTTCTGTACTTGCAATAACAATAATTTCAACAATAACAATAATTGATGACAAATTTATGTGATCAGATCAAATAAACAATGTGTGTAAAAAACTGAATCAATCATATTTTGCTGTAAATAATCGCAAATCCTCACTGAACAGAAGTCCATTACTACTCATTATTATTTTTTAGCTCACTCTGTGATAAGTTATATATTATTGCATGGGGGCAAGCCACTGAAAGTAGAAGTTATTTATCAATCAAAAAATATCAATGCGTCTCATTTTCAATTCAGAATATAGTGAATCATGCAGGACCACATTTAAAGAAAACAAAATATCTACTGTTGTTGCAATCTATATTCTGAAGAATACTTCATCGAATACAACATAAAAACCTTATAGAAAGTCGCAGATGTACATAATTAATTGACACACAATAACAACAAAATTTATACAAAAAGCTTGCATCGCAGCATATATAAAAAGTCACCGGGATGGGCTGGTAGTTATCCCTATAACTTATCACCAAAAGACATTGGCGAAATATTGAACAATAAATTCCAAAAAAGAATCAATTCATATCTATCTGTATTTTGTCTTCTCGATTAATGAATTTATGACAAATGAATGAACGCGAACGACATGTGTTCATTCTAAAAATAATTGGAAACTTTCAACTAATTCTATCATTTCTTCTGTTCTGTTGATAATATTAAGGGAAATTGGCAATCTCTTCAATATCTGATGCTTATCTAATGGATAAATTCCAGAAGCTTTGGAACCTGCCATAACACTTTTTTTGGATTCTCATCACCCGTTTATATAATTGTATAATCCAACCCCAAATTTATCATCAGACGTCCACAGGGTTCTTCACAATCCTCTGTTGTTGTTGTCACTAGTGGCGTTTTCCATGTTACTTACTGCATAATATTTTGTGTAAAAGATATTATATAATTTTTAGCGGGAGAAATAACCATTATTATAACTGACAAATATTATTATTATTTACTGTATCATTTATAAAGGAAGTGTGAGTTGAAAAATTGCTAAATGAATTTCTCAAGGTATTGAGAATAACTTTAATCCCAGTCAAAACTTCACAAGCGCATTGGCATGAAATTTTTGAGTTTCACAGAATGTTTTGTTTCTAGGAACTCCCAGAGTTTCATATTGATGAGAACTTCAAAGCTGGCGATATCGGACAGATTCTAGGAGGTTTACTGACAAAGGGTGTTGTAACAGAAGGAACAAAAATGCTGATTGGACCAATGAAAAACGGCTCTTTCCAAAATGTCACAGTGAAGTCCATCCATCGCAATAGAGTCCCCTGTCGAATGGTACGTGCAGGGCAGAGTGCTGCGATTTGTCTGGAAACTTTCATACCGGGTTTGAGAAATGGCATGGTACTTTTGAGTGAGGAGGGAAACGCCAAAGGGTGTCTTTTCTTCCAGGCAAGCGTATCGGTTCTATACCACGCTACAGCGATATACCCAGGATTCCAAACGACTGTTCACATTGGAAACATTCGTCAGACTGCTGTCGTTATCGGCATATGCTCTTTGAAATGTATCCACACCAATGAGCGTGATTCTGTTCTTTTCAAGTTTAAGCTTTATCCGGAGTACGTTACTGTCGGACAAAGGCTACTTTTTCGGGAAGGTACAGCAAAAGGTGTTGGGGAAATTACACAAATCTTTCCCATTGTCAGTGGATCATAACTTATTTTTTTTCGCATGGTGGCAGAGAATCTGGAATGTTCGTTTCTGTTTTTCAGTTAATCTCAGTATGTGAGAATATTATTAATTTGTTTTCATTCCAGCTCGTTTGCTCCACTACTTACCTTTATTCAATTTACTAGTCCTATTGCAAGACAGTATCTCAATATACAGCTGAACTAAGATATTTCAGCTTCATCACAGGTTTCAGTTGTGTTCATTGTCAATTCTTTTTGAAGTTCATTTTGTGTTTTGTCTGAAGTTTGGTTTCGTTTCATTTAATGTAACGTGTGCATTCAGTTTATTTTGCTCTCTTTCTAGCTCTTGAAAGAGTTGGATGGTTGTGAACCGATTATGACTTATTTTTATTTATTGTGAAATATCTTGGTTTTATTATTGTGTTTTGCAGAAACTGTAAACATTTTGATATAACGTATGTTTGAATCTTACAAGATTTGTATTTCCTTGAAACTGTACAAAATGTAAAGTGTATTTATTTAGAAATTCTACAAAATTAACGAAATTTAGTGCCGTAGCAGTGTTCAAAAGTTTTAGTGTGAAAGTTGCAATTTCATTTGTCTATCGTACTTTGTATATTAACAAAATCTGTGATTATAATTAAGTCAGAGTTTATTCAGAGTTGAAACAGTATTAAGCTAGCTTTATTGCGTTCAGTTTATAAATACTGATTTATTTGACTTTCTTCATGAAAAATGTTGGTACAATATTGAAAAGATCTCTTTACATTTAATAGATTTCATCAAGCCAACGTCTTGTTTGATTATTTTTTTTCAGATTAGAATCACAAATACAGAAGCTCCAAAATGTATGCACCAGAAAAAGTACAAGAATCTATCTGTTACTCAGGTTAAAAAAAATATGAATATATAATAAACTTAGTAATTTGTTTGAAGATACCTTACAATTGAAGATTTACATAAAATATATCAACGAGAACAATATATTTGGGATAACTGCAGGCTATAACTTGTACTTTTCCAAATTTTTAATATTTTTTATCGTCATCCACAGTGCATTGTAGTATCAGAGCCCGATTCCTCGGTTTTTGGGTCATTACCTGGAGTTGAGAACTTAAAGGGGTTCAGAGATGAACTCTGAAAAACAAAGCTATTCTCTTCATTGACAAGCCATTTTTCCCGGCTGGGAGTGGGATAATTGGTCCCTCGAACGCGGTATATTCAGAATCCTTATCGAGTAGGGCCTGCCGAAATCCGTTCATAAAATCCAATGTGAATATTATTGCTCCACTCATTTCTTGCATAATATTCTGGATTGGAGGCAGGAAGGGTGCCTCTGATATGAGTCTGTTGATCTGTGATAATCCAAACAAAACCACAGTTTCCTGCTTTTTTGTTACCAGTACCACAAGTGAATAGAAATGTAATGTACTCCGAGCGATCACACCTACTTCCAGGAGTTTGGAAATTTCGCCGTTTACAATGCCCTACCTAGCTTCCGACATCTTCCCATATCTGGACTGCTGGAAGGGACTCCTTATTCACACGGATCTTGTTAACTGCTGCCTTGGTTTGAGGCTGATGAATAGTTTTCTCGAAAACATCAGGAAACTGTGAATGTTGCCCAGATCCTATCTTAAGTCTCCTCGGAAAATTGAGAATCCTCTTATTACAAAGATATGTATTTCCTGGAATATTTTCTGGTTGCAGAGTCTGCCTTGAAATAAATACAAAAGAGCGGGGCATGGCCAACGTAGATTAAGCCCCGGCCTAGGTCAATACTGGCTTTAGTCTTCCTCAGGGAGGAAAGATGAAAAATAACTTGCTGTTGAAGACGAGTCGGTACTTCAAATTTGACCTGGAACTTACGTTCTTCTGTCTCTACTACTAGTTTAATGTGACCCAAACTTTGACTAATGTTATTCTCAAATCCCATGAACACAGTCGCAGGGTTTGAGAGCCTTATCAAATCCATTCCGGACAACACGCTGAATTGAATAAAGTAACTGGATGCCTCATTATTTATTAGGGCTGATAGGTTTGTGGAATTTATCATGCATGCTATTCTTGGAAGGGACCTTCCATTAGTGGACCCCCTTTTGATAAGGACATTTATCATCAGACGTCCACAGGGTTCTTCACAAAACATTTCCAGAATTATGGCAGTAATCCTCATTTTCAGAGGCCTTCAGCTCTTCACTGCCAGGAACTCCGCCCCTGTCCTGGAGATCTCGTGAGGTCTTCACCATATTATTGTGGCTTTCGCGGCGACTAGTCGACGGCCATTGGAGTGGTAAGGCTCCCCGACCACTCGGACCCGAACCCGACGGTCCAGACTGCGTTCGCTAAAGAGGGCTATAATAAGGTAGATTGTTATAACTACGATTACTACTTTAGTTCTCTTGATTTTGATAGGTATTATTGATACCCAGGTTTCCTGTATCTGGATTGTTTGGAGAATTGATGCTGCGGGGACATAGCCAAGATAACCACAAATCCTCAATGTTGCTAGTGTCCTGAATCAAACTCTATATCTGTCAGCTCCCTACCTCTAAAGAAGCAGCGCAACTTAGGCGACAAGAGCTTCCTCCTGTCTATCAGAAGGTAGGAAGTCTAAATCGCTCAAAGCTATTTTTATTAGCTTGTTGTGTCTGACCGATTGTCACTATTGTGCCAAACATAATAGTGACGCTAGGCGGTCGATCGAATTTTCTTGTATTTCAGTGCTTCCACTTTGTCAGAATTCACTAGGTGCGACATGTGATTGGAAAGGCACCTGCTTTTAGTGGACGCCATTGACTTGTTTCCGAAACCGGACAGGGCCATCCTTGTGAAGGATCAGCAAATCCTAATTGCAGTCCCTGACTAATGAGAGTAGTAAGGAGTGAAATTGAAGACCCCAAATCGCTTACAACATGAAACGAGTTTCCTTTTGCATTTCTAAACGTTTATTGCAAAGTTTCAGAGACCGATTCGTCATTTTTCGGGTCCATACCCAGGTGTCGAGGGAACTCTGAACCCCATAGCTACTTTCTCCATTGAAACAAGCCAATTCTACGCATGTTGCCTCCTTCTGGAGACTCATTTCTGTCTCACGGTGTGTGTAATGACGAGGCGAGCATTGAAACAATCTAATAGTAGAAAGTTCCTCTAGAGTTGTACCCGGCTGGCCGTGAGAGGATCTAGGGGGGCCAAAACTGCCTGCCTCTCCTCGACCAGAGCCGCTGGGTGCTAGTACAGCGGGGGCTCCCGACCGTTATTGGATACTATTTTAGTAAGAGGCCAAAACGAATAAATGAAGTTTCCAAACTATTTATGACGTTCCGCACAACCTAAAAAGTCCCATGTGAGACGTGTACCTCTTTCAATAACTTCGCTCGTTAACTGGGACGGAATGATAATTCGGAAACCCCATAAAATACAACACTGTTCAATATGTAGTGAACAAAACATACATTTAACGTATTCCAGGAAACACTTTATTGTGAGATTTTCACTAAACAGTTTTAAAAAACGCAACACGTGTTTCGCCATACAATGACTCTTTCGGGCGTGGAGTAAAGACACACGAAACACGTGTTGCGTTTTTGTAAAATTGTTTAGTGAAAATCTCACGATAAAGTTGTTTTTGAATACCTACGTTAGTTATGGATCTTCATCGAGTATCGGCCAATTCCATCATATACATTTACATTTGATTGAAAACTGAATTTGCTTCCGAATACTCCACAATATATAGTCTAATGGCAAATTTTCTCCAATGTAATAAATATGTGAATAATCAATTCTTTCCGGAGTTGATTTCGGTGCGGGCATTATGATCGCAATATAAAGTGAAAACGTGTCCAAATATTATACATAGTTAAGGAGCTTTTTGACGCAAAAATGATGGACAATGCTTCTTTATCTATTTGTGAATAGGCTTTTTTAATGTTTAAAAGTGTTCGTAACACATATGCGATGGGACGCGAATCTTTAATTGCATAGGCACTAGCATTACAATTCACAGTGATTGGTAATTTTGGGTCATAGGGGCACAACACTTTGGGAATTATCAAATCTATTTATATCAAGTTGAAACTTTTCCGTTTTTCACCCCAGCTCCACCGAAGGTCTTTTTCTAATGAAACATATAAATCATACAACTCAGCGATAAAATTTTTCACAAATTTGCCATAAAAACTGACCAGACTAAAAATTTTTCAATTCGGTTACGTTATCTGGAGTTGGCGAATTTAAAATCCATCTATTTTGCCTTTCGGAGGGGTAGTGTTCGTCTATGATAGATTGATAGTTTATTTAACCATGATATGTAAACAAATTCCATTTGTCGCAAGTCAAAACAATGGTTGAGGTATATAAACATATGAACAACCAACAAACATTTCAAATGCATTACAAGTAAAATAATAAAAATCAAACACAACTATCACCAGTGGTGACGCAAATGTATATGATAGATACAAACATGATGTAAATAATATGGTAATGTGAGTTGGTGTGGCCAGGTACTCGTTGACACTATAAAAACAATGTTTTGTTAAGACATTTTTGGTAAACCTCTTGAAAATACGTAGATCTTTAACAGTGAGTGGCTATATATTATAAATATTAACATAGAGTGTATTGATCGAGGATTTGTGTGGTTTCAGCCTGTGTGGTCTTAAGAGATTAGCACCTCTAGTGTTATGTTCATGAACCTGTGAATTGGTCAGATGTTCGTTTTTGTGGTTATGAATTTCCAATAGAAATTGATTGATAAAGATAGAGGGTACCGTCATTATGTTAAGTTTTTTGAAAAATCCCAAAAATTCTATTTATTCTTGTAGAAAAGAACACTAATCATCAATCCCAACTCACAACCGTCATTCATGAAGTTTTCCAAAATATTCTGAGGTTTTCAAGATGATATTACAACCATTTCCCGGAAATCAATGTCATCCAACAAAATTGTTATGTTTGTAATAACAGCAAGTGTGTTCAATAATCCTTTGAATTTTTTTTTGATTCATCATCTAATTCAATTTGTGCATGTGCCTGCGATAAGTCAATTTTGTAGCAGGAGGTTGCATATCTTAATGAGGATCTAGAAGTGATTTCGAATTGGGGTGAAATAACCAGGTTCAATTCAATGCCACAAAAACCCAGGAATCGCTTTTCTACAAGAAGATAAATGTCTCCGAACCGGATATATTAATGTCGGGTCAGACAATGCCGCTTTCTGCTTCGATGAGTTTGTTTGGGGTTAAAATGGACACCAATATGTCTTGGCACAATCATGTCGCTGGAATTGCAAAAGCTGCTTCTCAAAAGCTTGGAACACTGTTCCGAACCAGAAAACTGTACACACTTCAGCAACTTTTGATGCTTTATAAAACTCAGATCAGACCTTTGGAGTACTGTTCTCGTGCATGGAGCTCCGCCCCTAAACATACCCTGAAGCTGCTGAATTCCATCCAGAAAAGAGCCATCCACCTGATTTTGGCGACGCGAACATCACTTGCAACCTTGATAGTCTGGAGCATCGAAGAAAGGTTGGAGATTTGTCTCTCTTTCATAGATACTTTCACGGAAAGTGTTCTTGGCACATTTGACTCCACCAAGAGTGATACATATCAGAAATTGTGGCTGCTCATCGTTTTGAGGTTCAACTCATTACACCTCGAACCTCACTGTTTAGAAACTCTTTCATTTGGGGAACCGCGTTTATGTTTAAAAAAAAAAAATCTGTTTTTCCGTTAACCAGCTGTCGCACCCCTACGAACGACAACCCTCAGAAGTAGAAACTTGTGCGAGCTAAGGATTAACGAGGTCTTACCTTTTAACGTGTGATTCCTAACACGGGTTGGACGGTAGCAAGTGAAGATCGATCGTTCAGACTAGGGCTTGAACCACCGACCAACACAGGAGTCAATTCGAGTGAGTGAACAAAGCACCCACGCCGAACCGCTTGGCTACCGACTGACCGTGGACCGTTTATGTGGAATAAACTTCCTGAGAAAGGTTTTCCAAATGGATTTAATCTCCATCGATTCAAGTCCAATGTGAATTACTACTTTCGCACAGGCACCGCTCTTAGAACGGCATAAGAATTTTAATGTGGTGCTTGTGTTTTCCTTGAAAAAAATTCAGCTATAGCTTGATACAATAACATGTATCTGGTAAATTAATTTTTTTCATTGCTAAGACCGTTACGTTAAATTTTTCTAGAATTAAATTATTTTTTTTCCAGGTTCACTTTGCAAAGGCCGGGAATCAAAAATTTATTGTGAATAACTGTCCGCCAGCATCCGTTTTTTTCATATTTTTCGGTCAGACCCTTGTACAATATATTATAATTATTGCCGGTAATAGAAAGCCGATCCGATACCGAAGCCGATCCTCGTAATCTTCCCACTGAATAATCTATTTCATCTAAATCTGTCAAAGATGCATTAATATGAATCATATTCTTGAAGAGCGAATGAAAAGTTTCCCACTGATGTATTTCTCTCGAAAAGTCCGGTACTTCATCGACCATTAGTTGATTGATTGTCGAAAGAAGCTTATAATCTGGTACAAATTCATCATCTATCCCAAACTGGAAAATACAAACCGAACCAATATTTTCATTTTAACGTAATTCAAGGGTCTCTACTGAACAATCTAATAACACCGCTAAAGGTATATCTAATCCAAGCAGTGTTTGTACTGATAACCAATTACTGGAGAACAAGGAAAAACAATTCAAGTTCTTCTAAACATCAATCCGGCTCGAAGGACCAAAATTATGTTCTGTAGTGAATACAATTAACTGAAAAGAAAATATGCCGAATTATAAGTCAGTGGTGATTAAATAAACTTGTGATTGAGACCTATCATTTTTCTAGTCTTGAATATATCAATCTTAACCGCTTGAGGAAAAAATAGTGTTGCAAACCAGGATAGGATCAAGGAGATTTAGAAGCAGTTTAAAGTAACGTCTTTCAAAGAAATAACAATTCATAATTTATCCAATACGACAAACTACCGGCGCGTACCTTGTCTATATATATTTTTTTCAAATTCCATTCCATGCACAACTAATATTTCTGAAAGTACTACAATTCAATTGCGTTGTTCTATATTACAAATCGACAGCGGTGTTGCCGAAACTTAATTTCATTCTTACCAAATATATAAAGGTCTAAAGACTCCATTAATGAAAAATGATAATAATATTAATAAATGATATTATTGAATTTTTAGGGTCATATTATCATATCCCAGTTTCCCCGATGAGGTTTTGTAGCATTCTTGTATTCTTAAAAACTTAACGAACATCAAAATCTCCTTATTTTCAAATTGAATTGAATGAATTTTCAAAAAAGTAGATCAAGCATAGAAGTTACTTTCAGATACAAAATGGAAGAAAATGTTCTTTCGAAACGGCTACTTTCGCATGAACATTGAATTACACGAAAGAAAAAGTACTTTCTAAACAGCTATTTTTTGATGTATTCGAATTATTTGAAATTGTTGAAATAAATTATTTCAGGTATCCATATCTGAAGCCAATACAAGTAAAAAATGATATCTTTGTATATTGCCATATACAAAGATAACATGTAGGTATTACATACGTACTGTTATTGCATGATTTATCCGATTCGCAATAAAATTCAAATATTTCAACTTATTTGTGATAGCCATTTCATCCGCAAACATTCTGCGAAATTCGGGTAAGCAAAGATCTCCCTAAGAGAAATATTGTTGGAATCTTAGGAATGGAGTAGTGGAGAAAAATAATAAATTAGAGGTTATTTCTCGAGATGCTTTCCAAAATTGTTGATACTGTGAATGTTACTTTTGACGTCTGTTTGGAATGAGTAATTCTGGGATGAGAAAACCCGGAAAATAGTTTCAACATAATTCTGTTTTTTCTACATCTATATCGCTAATATCTGTGGAATAATAGGTCTCCAGTATCTTTTCTCTTACACTCGAAAGTATACATTTGGCAACCCTGGCAAAAATGAAGTTTCTCGATTTTGACAGCTCTTGGATGTCAAATGTTAACTGGAAACTATTCCATCCATTATTAAACGTAAACGTCAACAATTAGATATGTACCCTGAAGATGAATCGTAGTGAGGGATTTGTTAAAAGAAGGAATGTAACGCGCGAGAACAGTGAGGGATTAAAAGAACAAAATGAGGAAAAAAAGTTGAGTCGAGAAGAAGAAGTCGACGATGGAGATTCTAAAGAAACTAGGCTGACGTTGATGGAAGAGGTGTTATTGCTAGGACTCAAAGATAAGGAAGGTTACACATCATTTTGGAATGATTGCATTTCCAGCGGATTGAGGGGATGCATTCTAATAGAACTGGGGCTGAGAGGGCGGGTGGAACTCGAAAAAGTTGGCATGAGAAGGAGAAGTTTGTTGGCAAGAAAACTTATTGTCAAAAGTGATACCCCGGTAGGAGATGTGCTTTTGGATGAGGCTTTGAAACATCTAAAAGAAACAGATCCAGCCGAAACAGTTCAAAGTTGGATTGAATACTTGAGTGGTGAGACTTGGAATCCGTTGAAGTTGAGATATCAGTTGAAAAATGTACGAGAAAGATTAGCTAAAAACCTAGTTGAAAAAGGTGTATTAACTACAGAGAAGCAAAATTTTTTATTTTTTGATATGACTACACACCCTCTGACCGATAATGTTACGAAAAGTCGTTTGATAAAGAAGATCCAGGATGCGGTTCTTGCAAAGTGGGTAAATAATCCTCAGCAGATGGACAAAAGAATGCTAGCACTCATATTTCTGGCACATGCTAGTGATGTACTAGAAAACGCTTTCGCACCACTTAATGATGATGATTACGAGTTAGCTACTAAGAGAGTAAGAAAACTTCTTGATTTAAATTTTGAAGAGGAAGCCAATAAACCCAATACATCTGATGTTTTGTGGGCCGTTTTTGCTGCTTTCACAAAGTAAATTAACTATAATAATTGTAACATGCCCTATAGGACATGAATAATCATTTTGTAAATTGATATAGTTCAAGATATGATTTTTGCATAATACGTGAGTGTTAAATGTACAGTCACAGTATACCATAATGTATTGAATTGAGTGACTACAAAAATTCGGCTGTATTATGCATGTTTTTTTAAACTGTGATAGGCTTTATTGAGGTAATCACAAACTTTCCAGTTACTTCATTTTCTACAATACAATGTGGTTTCCAGTCATTTTGAAACAGTTGAAAAGATTGTTCTTCACAAATATGAGGAGATATTTCATCAATATTAATTTTCCAAGATATCTCATTTCAGTTCATAGAGGTGACATCTATGAAGTTAGTAAATTCAACAACAATTCTGAGAGTTTTGATAGGACATCATGATATAGTCATTTACTGACAATTTCGTGGTATTTTTTACAAAATCTTTTGTTCCTGTGGACGACAATCTCTAGCCATTTTCAGTATTGTAAGCTTGCTTCAAATCACAACTAATATTAGTAGATATTCTGATTCTGTCCATTCTTTCTTCTATAGACAACTATGAAACATACATCCAAATTCGTTTGATATCTCAAAAACTTAATTAGCTTTAGTATTGATGCAAAATATGGACTACTGAGTGGCTGCTCCAGGCTAAAGCACAGTATATGCAAATTGATATTTTGTTGAACATGCAAGAAAAAGATGGAAAAGGAGGAGATACTGTGTTTTGATTATGATATATATCCAATGATGAATGGACTGGCTCTGGAAATGTGTTTGAACACTATATGTCAAATGTGCATAAATTTCTTTTTTCGTTTTCATGCCAGATTTGGAGGTCACGTGGAGCAGCCCAGTAGGCTCTTACTACCACATGTCATCATAATCCTCATATAATGTGATGAACAAAGTAGAATGTTTCTGTTTTTGTTGAGGTTTCAGGGGACTATTTAGTTGAACTCTTGTATAGGTCGACCTTTGGGCGAAGTTTATTGCCTTCTTTATATATATATATATAAAATATATTACATATACCAAAGAGTTTAATTAAATAGTTCGCTATTATTAACTGCAACCTGCGGCATAAAATATTGAAATATTTTGTAAATGGCTTATGAAAGCCTTCGAAATAGATAGTGATAGTACAATATTCTTAGCGAATTAAAAAAAATACTGTATTGTATAAGACTTGGCTTGCCACATTTGCCGTTTACAAAGTATTTCCGTCTGCTAACTCCAGCCGCCAGCTCATTGGAAAATGTGAAAATATAATTTTGTATCAGTTTACTTTACTCAGTGGATTTTCAATTCAAAAATGGTTTGGGCCTACACTCACAAAAATCATTCTTTGTATTAGTATTTAAGTAAGTAACAGAAACTTATGTTTAGCTAGATGTCATATAGGTAATAAAATGTTGAAAAATATTGACTGTGAAATTGATATATTTATATTTGACATACATATTGCATATTGGTCAGCCCGGTATATGAACGGGGCGTTGGTCCACCCAGCACTTCCCAAATATATTTTGGTATATACTTTTCAGTGATATGATTTTATTAATAGGCCCATCAGAGGGGTAGATTTTTTCTGAAAATAAAAATTTTACATATCCTTTAAACCTTTGTCAGCCCCATGCTGTTGGTCAGCCCATAGTTATACAAATCGCTATATGAAGAGCATCTTGGTCAGCCCTACAATGCTGCCACATCGAAGGGCTGACCAGGAACGCGATCCATTTCAGTGTATCATTGGATTTCATCGTGAGGGTATCAAGTGTTTTTAAAATCCTGGCAAATCCAGTTTTTCAGAGGTAAACTATGTGTTAGTTTACCGGAAAAANAAAACTGAAGGGTCTTACTTATTTATGACCATGTTTATTTAGGATAATGATTGTGCATTCCTACGTGCGCCGTAATCTTATATTAATGGATTTTAACAATGCCCTCGAATAGGTCTGGGGTGTGAAGATAAAAATATGATAAGAATATAACTAGTCAGTCGTTCTTATGTGTCTAAAGTAGAAGCACTGAAATATACTCTAGTGTTCTCCTATTAATTGTGTTTTATCCAACCACTGATGAACTGTGTAATAATTCAATAGAGTGCACCCCACATCCTGAGCCTTCTTTGGGTTTTGAGCCGTCTGTATATATGCGTATTGCATATGTAGCATCCGACTCTGTGTTCTGTTTTATTTGTATTTTGTAGGGTTTATTAAACAAAAACCTGGGTTCAATTGCATCACTGGTTGCCTGCAGCAATAGTTGCTCAGCCTCAGTTGACCCATCCCTACTTAGAGGTTTACACCAGTCGTGCGCAATCGTAACATGGCCATTAACGCAATCTCCTGTGATGTTTAAACAAGCCAATAGTTGTATTTGATATACTTTTTGGATGGCCGTTGGTTGTAGAACTTTCGGGGGGGATCAATCCCCCTTGATCCCCCCCTGGCTACGGCCTTGAGTATTAACTAGCGGGTCTCCTCGAATATTTCATCTGTTTAAAATCAAATGAAGTGAATTATAAAGTGAAAAGTGCATCAAAGACATCAGCATATCGGACTCTATCATATGCGTACTTATCTTTCAAATTGTTCAGGTGGGTCATCCCCATTCCATTTTGAAAGGTAAATTATTAGAAAATTTAATTAATTTCAACGTACGATCTATCGAGTTGTCGACTAGTCTACGAGTACCATAGCTGCCATCTGTGCCTCACTAGTTAGTAAAGTTTATCAGTTCGCAGGGGAGATGTCGAGTTCCTATTCGATGTCGCAATCTCAGTTTCAAAGGGACTTCGATCCAAGAAAGTGGAATCCATGACAGAGGGAAATGTCAATCTGATTATTCAACAAATAATTCTCAATGCAAAGGTTGCACAATTACAAGAAACATTCAATATAGCACTGACAAACGTATAACGATCAACTCAAATAAAATTCTAAAAATAGATCAAAGGGTTGATTTTCTCGAACAATACACCAGAAGATGTAACCTTAGAATATATAGTCTTAATCTAAGGCCTGAACAAAATTTGGAAGAAACCCTTCATGAGTTCTTGACCAATAAACTTAAAATAAAAAACTCTATAACCTCTGATATTGAAAGCACATTCAAAATATCTGATAAGGTTGTATTGGTGAAGTTTTCCTCATACCAAATGAAGCAAAAGCAGTATTCAAAAT
>NW_019293239.1:0-38866 GCF_000500325.1 Leptinotarsa decemlineata
AGATGCAAAGTAATGTGAAGAAACGTTGGATACATATTTATTCTTCGAACAACTGAAGAATAGCACTTCTTTCTATGGAAAGTATGAAATGCCGTACTTTTTTTTCATTGAAAAAGACAGTATGATTCGACAATTTCTCTTGGTGGGTGATTGAAAAATCGTGGTGCTAAAAATTCTTGGCATTTTTGACCTATCGTTTTCCTTGTAGTTGGATTTTTGAGTTTGTTGTAGTTATTTGCTCTCGTGAGATATTTGTGGATATACAATCAAGCTCATTAGTTTTTTTGTGTTTGAACCAATAGATGCCTGACCTGAAAAAACATAATTGTCTCAAATCAAGTATTTCAATCTCTTCAAATAGGAGATCAGACGATCCCATACGATAATCGAGTTTCAATTAATACAAAATAAAGTATTTTTAGAAGGGTTACGGTCAATATCTTGCTCATGTATCGGAATCTCCCTAGTGAAGTTCTCAGAGTACTAGTGACTTTATCTATATGACAATGACAACGTAAATGACAGTCGATTTTTATCCCTGAATATTTAACATTTTCAGTAGAATTAACTCTCAAAGTAATGCTATGGTTCTTCTAGAAATTTTTATTTGGGTAAACCGTTTATATAACTTTCACTATTTAGGACTTCCATTGTCTACTATATAAAATGATATGAAATCCCTGAAACAACTAAAAAAGAAGAATTGAAAATGAAATTGTTCTATTTTACTTGTAATTTATTTCACTATCATTTCATTTCAGGTTTATTTTGCTTAATATAATTGTTATTTTCAGCTATTCATTTTTAATTATTCTTTTTTACTTGTTTCAGGGATTTCAAATCATTTTATATAGTAGACAATGGAAGTCCGAACTAGTGAAATTCATCATGAAACATTGTGAATCACTTTCAAACTAACTCATTTGGCTTCAACAAAATTATTTTTGTGATGGAACGACGATAAGCTCCTGTTGCTGTAGTCACTTCGACTTCCCGTACTCTGCCATCGGGACTAGGAAAAATTCGCGTAACTTTTCCTCTTGGCCATGAGTTTCTGGGAAAACTTTCATCCGCAATAATGACGATGTCTCCTTCTGCAACATCGCTACTATTGAACTGCCACTTGCTTTTCATCATCAGCGAGGGTACATATTCCCGTATCCACCGTTTCCAGAAAAGGTCCGCATATCTTTGTGCCACTCGCCATTATTTTCTAAGATGTGAATTTGTATCAGCAGAAATACCTAGTGGATTCACTTCATTGGACTTTCCAATAAAGAAGTGATTGGGTGTCGAAGCTTCCGCATCTTGATGATCAGAAGACACATACGTTAATGGATGGCTGTTCACTGTATACTCAATTTCGACTATAAGAGTATGCAAAATCTCTTCTTTTGAGCTCTGTTAGGTAAGAATTACTTTTAAGGTACTTTTAACAGATTTAATCATTCTTTCCCATATTCCTCCCATATGACTTGCTGGTGGTAGCTTCTTGAAGCATTTTATATAACGAATACAGCGACACTGTTGAATTTGGTTTGAATCTAGTTCTTTGATGGCTCGTTTTATTGCTTTTTCAGCAACGCAGAGGTTTGATCCATTATCAGAGTGTATTTCTGATGGATTACCTCTTCTACAAATAAATCTACGAAATGACATGATGACAGAATCCGTAGTAAGGGAAGAAGCCACTTCTCCCTCGTTGGCATACAGGTGAAGATAACCCCGTACCTCTTTTCCTTCCTTCTACCAATTGTAGCCCATATACCCATGATTCGTGGTCAATTATGAGTTGTAGAGCAAATCTGGATCGTCGTTGACGTCTTTCAACAATTCCTTAACGACGCTCATGCGATGTTTTTTTGGTCAAAACTTGGCAATTTTGGAATAAAAATTACTGCCCCGTGGTTCATACTTAAAATTCACGAAAAAATTGCATAGTATGAGCCAACCAATATACTGACATTCTCAGAAATTTCTCTAATAGTGATTGACGCGAGCGGCATCATTCACATCTTCTTGGCGTTATGAAAAGCTTGTATAAATATTTTATTGAAGATAAATATCTCATTCATCTTTGCTTTATTATTTAACAATATAGAGATAGAAATTATAGCGATAGAAATTAGTATGCCAGTACATTCACAATAGCATGAGAAGTCACACAAAAGTGGTGTAGCAACGTACAGTTTTTATACACACTTCAGTGATCTATTCATGTGTATTAACAATATTTACTCGCTTTGTGATCCTGTATACTCACTGTTTATTTTATTGTTTATTAGTGAATAAACATTATTATTATCACCGTAGTGTGCGCTGGTCAGGCCCTATCCCCCGAAGCCCCGATACATTCGGGAGGGCGAGGCAATAGCAAGTGAAAATTGAGCGTTCAGCCTGGGGCTTGAACCATCGAATCACACATCGGCCGATTGACTGAGTGAGCACTTAATTAGCACTTTATTTTGATTGTCTATGTATTATGAGTATCTTAAGACTTTATTGCATATTGTTAATTTTTTTTCTCAAATCAGGTATCTAGAATTTTTTCCACATAATCGCGGTCGTTTTCATCTCAATTTTTTGCAAGCACCTAATTAGCACTATATTACCATGCTTAGTTTCTATTGTTTAGCGAAATTGGAATCTTTTGTTTATCAATCAGAAAATTTTACGATCCTCACCGTTTAGCACTCAATTAGCACCTAATAGTGTTCCCTTAACATTCATTATTTTATTATTTTTTTCATTAAGTTGCTAGCATCACATACTGCTAGCAACGCAACTTTGAGGATTGAGTTGCGGTGTAAGTTACAGAGCACCCAATTTTTGACTTCGGTACCTAAAAAGCACCTAAAAAGTACCTAATTTTGGCATTTTCTAAATGCGATTTCCGTACTTTGCGTTGCTGGCGTAACAGAGCTAACAAAATCTTTCCCAGTTCATTTTGCGAGAAGGAACAACATGTAACTCTGGACTTTCCATCCGTTACATCACAAATTGCTTTTTCATAATTGAAAATCCGAACACGCAGAAAACAACTTGACAACACAAATCTTCCATGAAATCCACTTTTGTACGCCTGCTGAAACTGCATTTGATGCTTTTCATCGAGAAGCAGAAAGTTCGCCGTGTCTTGGGAAATCTTACTACGCCACCGCCTCTGGGGGCCTGTTTCGATTGTTTTCTTAACGGTGGATGTTTCCCCAGACCCCGACAAATTAAAGAGCCATTATCGAAATCATGACCAACTTTTGATGTTCGTTTAAACAGTTTATCGTCTTCATATTCCAAGTTTATGGTTTGATTCCGATATATTTCCCAATGGTCAGGGGTGTTTATGCCGAAGAACAGAGGAACAGCAACAAATGGATAGCATTCGAGAGTTTCGAAAATCATATTGAATGCGAATGATTAGATTCGCGGTATTTAGACATATGACGGAAATTGAATAGAACTGGCCTATACTTGATGAAAATTCATATTGAAACTAATCAATACAGTTTATTGTATGATTTTAAAAAACCGCGACACGTGTTTCGCTATACAATAGTTCCCTCAAGTGGTATTTGTAAAATCCTTTATTGTAAAAATTATACAATAAGCTGTATTAGTTTAGTTTTATATGACGGAAAAACTGTGCATATCGCAGATTTAATATTGCTTATTTGCAGTACTGAATTTTTTCGTATATTATATTGAAGGACATAAGTTATGATGATTTTACCAAATTGACCGATGTTCTCGGATTTATTAGCCATGTCTGCAGGTTTTTATACCTGACATTTCGTCTGCTACTGGGGCAGACATTACCAAAGGCGATACGGCAACGGTCGAAGTGATCTACTTTGCTGCGAGGCGTAAACTATAAATCGTCCCGGTACTTTTGCACTTATAGTCCAGTAACTTTATACATCACAGCATGTGCAAATCCGGTAGTTCTGATTTTTTGCAGACTTGTTTATAATGTTCGCCAAATGAATAAGTTTGTGATCTCGAGCGCCGAACGCAACTTTGTCAAAAATCGAAAAAACCCCGAAAAAATCGGGTTTTTTTTAAATTTTGGCGATTGAAATCCTGAAGGACTAGTTTTTGAAAAAACTCGCTTCATAAGTTTTTAAAATCGACTTAATTTGCTACAATATGATACTAGAACTGTCTCTGCAGACCGAATAGTTTCCGAGATTAAGCCTTTCAAACTTTACCGTTTTTTTCAAAATTCGCAATTTTTTGCAATTTTTCTTTCTGATTAACTTAATTTTGACCCCGATTATACCATGGAAACTTTTTATGATGGGACGTTAAAAAATAAAATGAAAAGTGTGAATGATGATATTTAAGGGTGAAGAATGAACTAGGAAGACATTGAAATAAACTACTCAAAGAGGAAGAAGAGAAATGTAGAAGAATTAATACATTCTTATTTATATAATTGAACACATGTTTTAAAAATAAAAGTCAGTTTTGAAATAAAACAATTTCATCTTTGATTTCGTCTATTATTTATTGAGCGAATAATGAAGTAAAAAAGATAAGTACAACAAAACTTAATAAGTTTATTTGTAGGAAATTGAGTAATATTAAAAATAAATCAAATTGAGTAATAAAGCAAATTAGTAATGAATCAATAGAGTAATAAATCAAAAAATTAAATTAATTTAGCCCTCTTGGGCTGAGCTTCTACTGTCATACAATGTACTGGTGACCTGTACTGGTGACCTGCGGTTATAAAACAAACACTATCTAGAGAGAACTGACACTCCTCAGCGTTCTCTTCCAGAAATGAATAAATCTTTTTCATGGTCTTATCAACTGTGGGATACTGACGATTTCCCCTGGACTTTTCTGTTGCTGGTGCCTGGTAGAGCTTTGTTTGACAAAAACGATGATATCTGGCATCAAGGGCTACCAATTCTGTGTTCTCAGATATAAGCTCTTTTATTTTAAGAGCTCATTCATTACCACGTTTCTCAGCTGCTCTCAATATTGTTGCAATGAGAGACAACTTTTCCGCAGTAATGACATTGTTCCGTTCTTCTAGCTTTTTTTGTCTCCACATAAACAACAGTGTTCTCTGAAATTAAACTGCTCAAAAACTAATCTCGTGGCCCTTGATGGCGTAATATTTGCTTCTCCAGTGCTAACAGCTGCTTTGATCAACTTCGGATTGTTGAATTTTATCTGACAAGAACTGTGCACATACATCTCACTTACGCCCTTCAATAAACGCTGATTTTCTAAGTTCTTAAAGGACGCAAGAAGGGTTTTTACTCATCTTCCCTTCACTAGGCGCACTTGACCTTCACTTAAAGTCTCCTTATATATAAAATACAAACCCAGGCTGGGACTGGGATCAAACATTCTGTAGATTTTGAGTTCAAACGGTACTCACGTAATGGGCAGCCGGAGAGTCAACAACTAAAATGAAAAAAATTGGATTACTCATTAGGCCAAACCATTAACAAGTCTGCAAAAAATCAGAACTACCGGATTTCAAAAATTAGTCCTTCAGGGTTATTATCGCCAAAATTGTAAAAAAACGATTTTTCGCGGTTTTTTCAATTTTTGACAAAGCTGCGTTTGGCGCCGGAGTCACAAACTTATATCATTCATTAGGTCAACATCACAAAAAAATCTGCAAAAATTCAGAACGGATTTGACGCATTCTACCCCATAGTTTCAGGCGACAAAGTTACTGGATTATTATAATGGGACTAGGTGTCGTAACGGCTGACTACCCTTGTTATCTTTGTGCTATGAAGATTATGTCTCGTTGATGTTAAAACTCTCTTCCTTACGGTTATTATTTTCATATTTATGTATTTCTATATGAATATCCTCGGATAGTATCCTTTGGTTTAATCAAAAACTTGCGTGCTTTCGAAGGCTGCCCTCTGAGAGAATGTGTTCTGCAACAACCAATTTATCTGTTTGGTCGTAGCGATGTTGAACGAATGACGACTATACGGTATTTGATATACTCCTGGAGTACTTAAAGAATCCCCGGGGTCTTTTGCTGACCTGGCACTATTCTCTATCAATATGTCATGGAATCGGCCAATACTTGATGGAAATAGATAACGCATCCAAGAAACGCATTATTGTGAGATATGTTTACAAAAACGCAACACGTTCCTTCATACAATAACTTCAGGCGTGTCTATAGTTACATGTATGATGTAGTCTCATGAAATCTGTACACCTATAGCAGTCACTAATATAAAAAGCAAAAAGGAGTTGACCTAAAATAGACCCTTGTGGAACGCCGTAGTTTTTAGAAAGAGATATATTAGAATTATTGTCAAATATTCCATTCAGAGACCTAGCAGGTAGATAGCTACTCAGAAACAAAGTAGCATTAATTAACTGAAGTAATTCAGTTTTTTTACTGAAAAGGAAACATGTTGGACCGGTGGAAAAAGAACATGGAACAGGAATATGGAATTCATTTGCTAGTATAAATCTTCATTTCAATTGTTACTTACTTGTTCAGTACACATTAGCCTTCTAGGCTGAAGTGCATGAAATATGGCAATTTGCGAGGAACATCAATTTGAGATTTCAACAAAATGAGCGGCTCAATTTTTTTACAAACACTGATAGTCTGAGAAAACTGGCAGACAGGGTTTGATCTGGATGCCAGAACACACAGATCTCACAGGTACTGAGAGAGCTGATTTTCCAGTACGAAATCAGATTGGCAAGTGGATCTTCAAAAAACATGAAAAGTACTGGAACCCAAATGTTTTCACTAATCAATATTTTCAACACCGTTGCTCATGGCACAAGAATCGGAACAAATCACTGGAAACCAAGACCCACATGTTTAGAAATTTGAAGATGCGCTGACTAATGGTGCAACCATAATTTCAGGACATTCATCTCCTTTGGCAGATCCATCAAATGAAGATCAATGCTCTGAATCTGTTTCGTTTTGTTTTGTAATCAAGAAACGGTGAATATGGTGGCTTAGAATATGGTGCAACTATTGCACAATATTCCAAGCCAGGTCAAAGAAAGCGAAAACAACAGGCTACCATAATAACTGCAATTCCTATGATTATTAATTCGAAGAAGATGATAAATCAATACCAGAAAAAGTCGTCAAAGAAAACAGAAATAAACATATGAAACAAAAATCTTACAAGAGAAAAATGTTACGAGAAACTTCCTCAGAGAGTGAAGATAAAGAGAACCTTTGTGACAATGGCAGTGATGACGAAATAAATGTGGAAAATTTAACAGATGTATCATTTGTGAAAAATTTTGAAAAATAACGAATTGGGGTATCGCTGCACTATCTGCGGACTGCGGCTGATGCTATATATTCAGGGCGGGATTCGCCAGATGGATACATCTGTTATTCATGTGTCTGATAACAATCATTATTTTGTATTATATTATAACAACAGAAATTGATTAGATATCGAAAAATTCACTAGATCTTTTCAAATGGAAAAGGCTAATCTTGAATGCAAATGAAGATAACTGATGGATAATAAAAGTAAACCAACTCGTAGATGGAAGCGTCCTACATCATTTGGATGCCGATGAGACGTATACTCACCTCGGGGTGGAACAACGCCGCTCACAAGAAGTATTTCCAATACCAATTGGAACAGCACAGAAAAGGAATTACCGCTGGAATTGGCCGCGATGGTAGTGCGTCCGACTCACGATCGGAAGGTCGTGTGTTCGATTCCCGCCTCGACCAGATATTTTTCTCGAGAGAATTTATCTGGTTGAAGCTGGAATGATTCTGCAACCGTGTTGGGAATCACATGTTAAAAGGTAAGACCTCGTTAGTCCTTAGCTCGCACAAGTTTCTCAACTCCTGAGAGTTGTCGTTCATATGGGGGCGGCTGCTGATTAACGGAAAAACAGATTTTGAACAGATTTTTTAAACATAGGCGTCGACATATCATTTTTCAGTGGTAGTTTTTCAGTTACTTATTTTATGAACATAGCAATTGATCGCCCCATGAAATATTTATCTCAACTGAATTTTTCCACCGTGGGTGATTATGAAAAACTTCGAAATTCAAGGTAGTTGATTTCCGAGTCGAAAACTCTAAAATACAATGAAAACACAAATAATCACATCGAATTCTCGTCAAACATATATTTACAAAATAATAGAGGCCAAAAAAATTGCTAGAAAAATCAAAATTCTTTTTCGCTACTATTCGCTAATATAATTTATAAAGTGGCAAGTTGAATAAACAGAGGCATCACAGAATAAACATTGTTGGAAAATGTTTTTTGTGCATGATTTCGCCTGGTACCACAATAAAAACATGAATAAATACATAGTACATAGATGAATAAACGATAAATAAAAGATAAATAGACATATACCTGAAACAATGAATTCCGCCAGCCGATTACAATTGAATCTGATTGGCCAGCGTAAGGAGGCTTGTTTATTTTACCCAATATATGCAAATGTGCATGATGATCATGCGTTGATCACGAATCTATCATTGTTTGGGTTGTTTTGTTTGTTGAATGGATATAGTTTAATAACTTAATTCACAACATTTATCAACCCCACATTCTCATCAGAAAAAAAATAAAGCATCCAAATTAATTTATTTCATCATCCGATATGTTCTTAACAACCCTGACGCAATCAACATTTTTGCAACAATATTTACGACATCCGAGCCGAGGTTTAACGAGGCGAAAATCAAAGTATCCCCTCAATCAGCTTCTGCTAGTAAAACCCAACATGAAAAGTATAATACAGGATTTAACGGGCCATCACTTGACAGTATAATAGCAGAAGTGCGTCGTTATCACGAGGCAATAGAAACGTTAATATTCTGAGGTCGAGGTCACTAAGCCATTCTGTTCAGAAACATTTTTGGTCCTACGAACATCAGTGGTAACGATGCAGAAGTTCTCTCAGGGGCGTATCTTTTAACATTGGGAAAATTGAACATCACCAAGCCGAAATGAGGGTATGGTAAAAGGAATCCATGTTTTCGTTGAAAATCGAGAAGCTGTAGGAAAATAACTCTTCAAAAATATTACAGGTGAGAAAAACGACATATTTCTCACGAGCCGCAAATCAAGCAAGTAAGAAATACGTCATTTTCTCACGCATTGTACACTGTACTTTTTCTATGGTTGCATTGTTTTCAAGTATTGAAAATTAAAATACATATATAATAATACTAGTATGTCATTAAGTCATTTTTATATTTTATTTCAAATAGTAATTAACTATTATATTTGAACAATTTTGTAAAGTTATGCCTGGCAGGTCGTTTCGTTTCAACATGTATTTGAAATATTAGCTGCGGTCGAAGTTGAAGTTGATGGGGAAACGTACTGAGCTTCCATGGCATTGTTGTGTTCAGATTCTAATGGCGCTGGAGGCTGAATGGATTCAACTATAATTTTTGAAATTTTCATTTTGTTAGCTATGGATTTGTCGATATAGGATTCAGCAACATTCCTGGATTTCCAACCACCATGGCATTTTAGTGTTGAAAGATGACCTTCGGAAACAGTGGCCAGTATATAATTTAGGGTTCTTCGCCATGGTGCCAAATTTATTTATCTCCACAGGCTGTTTCGTATATTTGCTATTTTTCTAATTGAAAAAAAAACGTGTTTGATTTGTGCATGGTCGAAGCTTCACATATTTTTTGTAAATTTGGTAAAGTTCTCCTGTGATTATTAAATTTCTGAACACCTTGGTTTTAGTATCGGGTGATTTTATTAAAAGTGCCGAATTAAGATCTTCCATATCATCAAGTTCTTGATGATATATTATGATATGATGATTATGATGATATATGAACTCAAAATCCTATATTGGTGAAACTAAGAGGCCATTGAATGTTCGCATTGCCGAGCACAAGAAATACACCACACACACACGAGGGGAAACCAGCAAATCAGAAATATCAGTCCATGTTTGGAACCATCAACACAACATCGAGTGGTCCCAAGCTGAGATCTTGCCCAGAGAGGAACATTGGTTTAGGAGAAAATTCAAGGAAGCCGCTTACATGTTGTCCAACAACGTATTCAGCCAAGCCAGCGTAGAAATACGCAACATATGGAAACCCATCAACAAATAAATCTACGAAATGACATAATGGCAGAATTACTTTTAAGGTACTTTTAACAGATTTAATCATTCTTTCCCATATTCCTCCCATATGACTTGCTGGTGGTAGATTCTTGAAGCATTTTATATAACGAATACAGCAACACTGTTGAATTTGGTTTGAATCTAGTTCTTTGATGGCTCGTTTCATTTCTTTTTCAGCAACGCAGAGGTTTGATCCATTACCAGAGTGTATTTCTGATGGATTACCTCTTCTACAAATAAATCTACGAAATGACATAATGGCAGAATCCGTAGTAAGGGAAGAAGCCAGTTCTCCCTCGTTGGCATACAGGTGAAGATAACCCCGTACCTCTTTTCCTTCCTTCTACCAATTATTACTGTCATTCGACCAAAATAATCCATGTCTTCAATCAAGAATGATCTGCATTGTTATACTGTCCTAAAGTCTGGAATTAGTCCCATCTGCTGAGTTTCAACCCTGGCGTTTTTCTTCTTACATATAATGTAGGATGATATACAAGCTTCAACTGCTGATCTAACGTTGATTATCCAAAATTTTTCCCTTAAATGGTTCATGATTTGTTGTCTTCCCTGTTGATGATTCAGTTTATGATAATGTCTTATCGATAACATGGTCATCCAGTTTCTTGAATCCAGAACAATTGGCTGTCTCATATAAACACTTCTAGATCTTCATTTAGATACGCAACCTCCTGATACCGGTGAAGATGTGGATCTGCAGCCTTTTGTCCTTGAATCCATATGGAATGACGAGACAAGTATCCTGTCAACAAAGCAATGTATTGGATCCTTGGTTTTCTCCAACATCAAAGCCGTCCCTCTCAGATATAGTAAATGCACTTGTGCTAGCGTTTTCTTTTTTGGTTTTCTTAGCAGTTTTGATACGCACTCTTTGGTAAGTCTTTGGGCTCTTACAGCTGTTCGGTTTTTATCTCCTCAATCGTCGCAGAACGCCGTCTCTTCATGGTACTCTCCAATCTTGATGAAAGAAAAAAGTCTCAGGGAGTAAAATCTGGTCAATACAGTGGCTGGGATATGAATACGGTGTTGTTTTTAGCCAGAAAATCACAAACAAGTGACGACGAGTGAGCAGGTGAATCATCGTGATGTAAATGCCATGGATTGTTTTTCCACAATACCGGACGTTTGAAGTTATGGGCCGCTTGCTTCAAGATATTGACCGTACGACCATGTGGCAAAAACTCCTGATGCACTACGCCACGGTAATCTAAGGAAACAGTGAGCGAAATCTCGACATTTGACAGAATTTGGGGTGCTTTTTTGGTCTTGACTCTCCTGAGCTCTTCCATTGAGGCGAATGGACTTTGGTTTCGATGGCATAACCATATACCCATAATTCGTGGTCAATTATGAGTTGTTGAGCAAATCTGGATCGCCGTTGACGTCATTCAACAATTCCTTAACGACGCTCATGCGATGTTTTTTTGGTCAAAACTTGGCAATTTTGGATTAAAAATAGCTGCCCCGTAGTTCATACTTGAAATTCACGAAAAAATTGCATAGTATGAGCCAACCAACATACTGACATCCTCAGAAAATTCTCTAATAGTGATTGACGCGAGCGGCATCATTCACATCTTCTTGGCTTTATGAAAAGCTTGTATCACTTGTAAACATTCATCTGATTTAAAGTACAATCACCGTATGTCACTATCACATCTCAAGTGTTTTTGAGCACTCATTCATTTTTATTTGCACAAAATTTGAAGCAAATGTTTTGATGTATGTCCGAAACCAAGATAAAAATTAAAAAAATCGCCAATCGAATGTACTTAGCCAGCGAAATTTGAAAGTCACCTTATTCCTTAAACAGACCTCGTACAATATTTATCTCGCCAGGAGCTGAAAACTCGACGACAAATATCGTTTTGGTCTGGTGGTCGAGAAGGACTACATCAGGCTTATTAGCTTGTATGAACCTGAGTGTGGGGAACGAATAGTTCCAATGAATTCGGTAGTTCTCGTTCCCCACAACGTATTCAATATCCCCCGGAGCGTAGGGCAACGCCGGTGTCTCGTCATTACCGTAAGAGTGCCGCAGATGGTAATATAGCACTCTTAGGGCAGCGTTATATTGATGGATATAGGCCGAGACCGCATATGCTGGACATGTTGATAGGAAGTGCATTAGAATCTCGCGGCAGGCCCTGCACCTTGTGTCAGGAACCTCTATACCCATCATGCGACTGTGGTAGACTAAGGTGTTGAAGACACCATACTGGCAAGCCATGATGAACCCCTCAGTTTCCGACTTCAGCGCACTCGACCTGAGAAAAGCGAACGTCAGGCGCTTTGATAAGCCAAGGTCTACAATGTTATTGAAGAAGACCCCATACATTGGCTTATCTTTGTGTCTCCGCAGAAGTAAGGTGATCACGAAGGGCGTTGAATTATATCCGACAGGTGTCCGAGAATATTCTTGGTACAAGTGAGTGACCTTTAACTCTAGTGCTAATTTATAATCGTTTACAAATGTATCATTTGTTTATTCAGATTATGAGCAGTGATAACAGCTTGAAAACGACTAAGCCTAATTTGAATCATTCTGCGAAAGACTGTCCCATTCCTAAACCAGTATGTAACAAAGCTTCAATGTGATTTGAATCTGGACTGTAGGTAGGTAAAATGGATCACGTGAGTTGAACCTCAGCAAGATACTGAGCAGTGTGGGGCCCTGCATCATCATTTATTAATCTTGCGTAGCCTCCAAAAAAAGCCATGACTTATGTTTATATTTCCCACTGCTTGCAGATGGAGGCCCTCCAGATTCTCCAAGCACTAGAACTTTTCTTAATGTTCGCGCTAACCGCGCCCATCTTCTGAAGTCGCCACAATTCTTGTCGCAGCAACATAATTTATGTTCATTATGATTCAGTGACATCGGCAACACTACATATTCAATGTTCAATTGACAGATAAAACCATAGAAATGAAAAATATGTTGATTTTTGAGCCGGCAAAAATGAAGGTGGTGTGAGTCACTTCAACAAAGTTTTTACTAGCGTTTTTGGAAAACAGCCAGTTAAAATAGCTGGGTTATTATCTTGAAAAGGTTTCATTTTATTTTGTATTGTATAGCATAACTATTATATTGAATAGAAGAGCTACAAAGGAACACATTTTTGTTTATAGGAATTTAGGTGAGGGGCGTGTTTTTTTTTTGTTATACGTTTTTCCATGCAACAACAAGAGCTTTATTATATCCAGAATAAATTCGTTGAAAATATAAATTTCTAACATAACTTCAAATTACGGAGTGACCCTAATTTCATGCTCAGCAGTGGTACTTACATTAGTGTTTCTTTCATACTCCCGAATTTCCACCAGACACCGTTCACGCCTCTCGGGAAATTCAAACTATTTCGTTAGATCGGCCCCTTTCTGTTTGAAATCATCTCTCGAAGGGAACACCAACAAAACATAGATCCAGAACAGAATTGGGTCTCTCAAACTTTGTTATCTACCTCGTAATACTTCATTTGTGATGCCTCTCTTCGATTCCAGCGGTGGGAAACGCAAATTAAGCAATACAACTCGAGATTGTACAAGTTATTCAACGTAGTTCGAATAGTTCGAGGTTCACTGTCAAATGGGTGGCAGTTGTAATGTAATGAAGAGGTGGAATTCGCATTGACTGGGAAACTGATTGCACGGGGACATCAAATTATCGGCTTCTTGATTCCAGCAAAATTCATGGAATCTAATCGTTGGAGCGGCAATAGACAGAAAGCCATACTAAATTTTTGGGGGTCATAAACTTATCAAAACTGTATTGATGTTGTAATGTAGGAGATGACTGGTTGTCACAAATGTCACGTTGTAGGTAACTGTTGAAAAATGTAGTTCAAATCTAGAGCTAAAAATGTAGAATTTGTAGGTACTACTATGAATTGGGACAATTTTTATTGTTGGAGATATAAAGAGGAGGAGAAGATTCTCTATAGAAAGAAAAAATAAATGTTGACTTTCATCGACAAAGGAAACATTAACAACGATTCCAAGAGAGCACTAAGTTATATTTTCGCTAATAACAATGGCGTGTAGCATATCAATTGAATGGGGAAATGAATGCAGAATGTATCGACAGGATACTAAAAAATTATCAAGTTTATCAAAAAATGTTATAGTTGTGCGGTTCATGACTTTGATGAACATTCTGTATTGGAAAGAGAAGCCCTTGTATATCATATTTCAAAAATATTATAATTATCGTGATAACAAATCTTCTATGATTTACTAGTTTACTGTATGATGTTTTTATTAAATGAAAAATGTATAGATTACCCTATTTGGTTTTCGAGTTATTGTTCCCGTTGTTCCCAACGCAGAAACTACGATGCTGTTATTTGACTCTGGTTTCATATTATTGATGGTGTTTGTGGCTTGATTCTTCTCAATTGGATTGCCTAATTTAGTTTGTATACCATTAAGGATAGGTGGCCTTTTTCTATTTTGAAATTATCTCTGTGGTTTTCAATTTCTATTACTTCTCTATATACTTTTGGATAGTGATTCTGATATTTATTGGGTATCACTGTATCTTCGAATTAGAAAATTTGTGAGCCTTCTTTGTTGAGAGCATGTTCGACCACTGTTGATTTATCGGTTCTTCAGAGGCGACAATTTATTTTGTGTTCAGAGAGACGGGTACCTATACTACTTTTCGTGGTTCCAATGTGGACCAACCAGCAGCTACAGGAAATCCGGTATACCTATGTTTTTGTTGGCCTAAATATTGGTTTCACGTCGTGGTTCTCTAAGATTCTCCCAATCTGGCCTGAAACATTTTTAACATAGGAAAGGAAAGCTTTTCCCTTGGGTAGCCTAGCTGGGGTTATTTTGGTAGTACCCAGGTTCACAGACACGTTGTGCTCTCTCAATCAACGTTTCAATTGCCACTCTTTTTTGTTGTGGCTGGTGGTTAGAGTTTTCGTTTACGTACCTGTCTGTGTGTGTGTGTTGGTTTCCTGTACACTCTGTGGCCCAGTGTATAATCGAAGTAACTGATATAGTAATTCTTAAAGCTATCGGCGAACTCAAAGGCCAAAAAACCAATACAAAGAAATAACGCCGCTACGAATTAGTCCACGTGGACTGAAGAATTGGCGATTCGTATTGGATAATTTTACTAACCGAGTTTCATGATTGGCTGAAGAGTCATAAAATTGAATTTGGAGTCATGTTACGGTGACGTATAGAATGCGAGTCGTCGTGTTGTCAATGTTCAGTACAGGAACTGATCGCGATTTGAGTGTTGAAATTCGATATTGGTGACGTTATAACTACTTAAAATTTTTGTAATTTGTTCAAAATGTGGCGTCCTTGGACGAGTACTAATAGTAATACACAGGAAAGAGTCTGCGTCCTGTGTAGTGATTCCAATAGCGCTGGTGAACGATGCGAAAAAGAGATATCAGTGAATAAGATTCGTATGCATTTGAATATTGATACACAGAGACTATGTTTCAATGTATATAAGAATCTACATATCAAGTTTGTTTTCGAGGGGAAAAAAACTATTACAAGCAACATCAGATTTGACCGAAATTCGTTTATCAACTGTACGTAAAATAGTAAAAAACAAACCTTATGAACGCAAAACGCGATTTGATGCAGGATTACCAAAACCTTCAGATGTTCATCTAATAAAATCATTAAAAATAACAATTTACGACTGTTACAAAAGCAATGAGATTGCAGTTGAAATCATAAGGAAAAAATTGAATACTTCCGGCTATAATGTGAGCTGCTGTGACAAAACTCTTCAGAATTGGATAAAGAAACTAGGATTCAGATTTAAAATGATAAAAAAACGTCAAGCAGTTATGGAAAGCAGAGGAATAGTGGAATTGCGTAACAAATACTTAGAACAAATAACTAAATACAAGAACAACGGCAAATTTTCTATTTGGACGAAACTTGGTATGACACTCACGACACAGTAACGAAAGGGTGGACTGATGGTTCGAGATTATGTACGCCTAACATGCCTGCAAACAAAGGTTCGCGACTAATTATTGTGCATTGCGGAGGAAGTAAAGGATGAGTTTCGAATTCTTTGAAATTATGTGGGAAAAAACTTGAGGAATGCAATGCAATAAGAACATGGAAGCTAATATTTTTGAGGAATGGTTTGAAAACACATTGATCCAAAATTTGGATGAGAATAGTGTAATAGTTCTTAATATCGCTTTCACTATAGGTCTAAGTGCCAAATTATTTTCATGGATTTTTGGTAAGCCATATAGACATGGCATCTATAACGATCTATAACGGATAAGGAGATTCGTTTTTCTCAAAATCCCGTAGGTCGGGTTCCGACTGAGACTTTTATAAGTCCCTGGAGTGAGTAAGGCGACAGTTTTCTCATTATAATCCTTATCGTTCATCACAACGGTGGCATTTCCTTTGTCAGCATGCAAGGGACTCAAAGGATAAAAATATTTCTACCTGTCCTAATTGTACACAAACAAAGTAGTAATTCAATTACCAGTTACGTTGGTAATAACAAGAACAACCATTATCATATCGCCTTTGATAATATCTACCGCGGTAGTATACGAAACTTCAGAAATAAAAACCTCCAGACCACGGCCAGAAAAACCTAAAAAATAACTTCCACACGTCAATGAAATTCTTCAAAGTTTAACGAATTGAGAGATTTCAGGGAAACAGTGTGGTTTCTGAAATTTTCAGTCAACTTTTGGATGTCATTGACCTTTGGAATAATGTAATTGAGAAAAACTCAGATTCTCCTACAGTTTGATATTAATCCGACTTTTGATCAGGTCTGGTATGAGGGTTCACTTCGAATTTATGGGTTGCAGTATCATCTTTGTTCATGACTTTATAATTTTCGCATTTCCCACTAACAGCCATCGGAGGTTCTCTCTCTAATACCTTCACTATCAACGCGCTGTTCTCCAGGGATTCTTCTCTTCGACTCTTTTTCTATTGGCATCACAGACTTACTAAAAAGGATCAGAAAAACCGAATAGCAGTTTTTTTCTCATTCAAAGAAAATAACTCTGAGAGTCCGGTTTTCGGAATTGATGTAAAAAAAGGGCAATCGCCACTTTCACGCTTTCGTACTACACCGCTCTAAGGACCTCTCCATCACATGGAGCACACGTATCTTCCATGGACGTACTGAGAACTTACGAAAAGAAAGTATTGTATGTACTAGAAACGTACGTACAAATAGGATATTATTCTTCTTTAAAATTGACTCACCATGAACAAATCATATTCTGTTCTCAGGAACAGGAACTTTGGAACAATTTCCACGGTCCATTTCTGAGAAAAAAATATGGGCAACATCATTCATAAACGATGTATCAATGACTAAAATTCATGGGAATATTGACCATTAGCACCATCTTGCGGCAACATCAGAACTACCCCACTCAATCTACAATAATTCCTGAAACAAAAACCAAAGCTCATATCAGCATTCGGCAGTGTATAGACATCCCAGTACATATGGAGTACGAGTACCTACGTACGGAGAACGTTCATTACTGGTCTGAAATGGACCTAAAATGGACTTAATATATACGTATCCAGAGCGTCGTGTGTTGAAAGAGCCCTTCTGCAGTGTTTCATATTACTTGTGGGTCACTCATATCGATTTCCTGCGACTGCAAAGAGATTTATTACTCAAAATATTGAGTAAAAACTTATTTTGCCTCTGGGGCGATATACGTCAGGTGGGTTTTCACATAACCACCATTTCCTGCCACATGAATCATCTCCTATCGATTCAATATTAACAATTTCTCGTCAGGTGGCCTAATAATATGAGGATCCTTCGAATTCACAGAGTTTCCGTTCCAATAATAGTTTCTCTCTGATAGTTTCTCTATGAACCAATAAACCAGACAAGCGAATTAATTAAGGGCAAAATTAAATTCGAGTTCTGACAAGGACAAATCAAGCCGTGAATCGGCTGAAATGTGGTCATTTGTGCTTTGATGTTGAGGATTACAGACTACTGTTTCATAAATGTTCACTGGGACTTTTTTGGCAAACACGAGAAACTTTGTACTTCTAGAAAGCATCAACTCATACTTATTGATTATAATAAGGTTTTCAGTCACAGGAATAATATCGTGCGAAATTATTTCCTACTTGAACATTTAGAAAATGTCTTATCGTTTTCATGTTGACTCATTTCTGGTGTTAGCACAGTCATTTTAGCAAATTCCTTGCTGAAATCCGTCATTAATGGGGAATATGGTAATATGATAATTTCAAAATTACCTAGATATTTTTAGTTCACGTACATTGAAAACGAAATGTTAATGAATTTTGTTGGTATTTCATTGGTGATGAAACAAAATTTGCGATTTCGATAAACTATTGCTTGACTTTTATTGACACTTCTTGTGCCAACAAAACAATCCATTGAAATATTTTGATATTCAAAATGATGTCCAAAATTAAAAACTTTCACAAAAAAATAGTTTTTCAGGTAGGTATGCTATCAGAAATATCGTATCCATCTTACATTACATTGCAGCAATTGATTCCGAGAAGGAATTTGCCTTCTACACTTTTGAAATTGAGGTTATATGAGAGCCTGACTAGCTACGAGCTGATGAATTGCGACTCCAAAGATCATAAAGTGGTTGTATCAAACTCGCGTATGGCATCCACCAATATGATCACATAAATTACTTCTTTGAAGGCTTCGGCTAGTTGCACATGAGACAGACATCTTCCCCTTTTGCTCATGTAGTTTGGAGATCTGGTAAACCACCTCATCTACGAAAAAAGTTTTTTCCTTTGTCACAAAATAAAACAAGCCATATAAATGTTCCTTCTACAAAGCAGGTGAAATATACGATAATTCACCCGCAAAAATAGAAAATTTAATATTGCGGAACTTTGTTTCAGGTGAGACTATGATTGTGGTCCGATAACTGAATATCAACATTTCACTGTTGATCATTATTATTATTATTTGTTATGTAACATATGAAACATTTCGAGGAATCACGAGGTTGGGTTCAAACTAGTTCATTATTGTATCTCCTGGAATGTGATGAATGAAGACATTCAAATTATTATTTTTTCCATATGGCGCGCTAGCATTATGAACCAATTATCACTCTCCACACCAGGGGGTGAGTGTTCATTGTGTACGATAATCATGTGTCCTAAGAAAGCGCAGTAAGCCAAGAATGACAGCCTTCTGCATTTGTTCGGCTAAGAGTTCTACCTTAGTGCGACAAGCCGGTGGATTCAAGAGTAGAGACGGTATTATTCTACCGAAGACTCCAATAATCAAAATAACTAATTTGACAGAGTGGTCTGGGTAGAGTATGTTCGCAGAGAGAATCTCTATAGTTCATCCGTTTTTTCTCTTCTTTCCAGGCGATATACGTCACGCCAGGAGCTGAAAACTCCACGACAAATATCGTCTTACTCTGATGGTCGAGAAGAACTACATCGGAACTTTTGGAACCCTAGCTGGTGTTCACCTAGTAGTTTGAAAATTTTCATGTTACGACCCTGAAAAAAAAAATAATTAATGAAAAAATGATCATTATAATGTAAAAACTATTTAATGTAAAGAATGAATTTTTTTAACAATCCAGTCCCGCATCGGTAAGTCATCACAAATGGAAGCAAAACTAAGATAGCTTTTTCAATAATTGCATGGTATTGAAACAGAGAGCGCAAAACCCCTGTGACCCTTCTATGGAATCTCAGGGTTTCGCGGACAACCATTGAGGAATCTTGGGACTAAGGTGTTGAAGACACATCCTGGCAGATCATGATGAACCCCTCAGTTTTCGACTTCAGCCCACTCGACATGAGGAGAGCGAAGGTCAGGCGCTTTGTTGAGCCGAGGACTTCAATGTTGTTGAAGAAGACCTCTTGCAATGGCTTATATCATTGTGTTTCCGCAGGAGTGGAGTGGCCTATACGGCTTTCATACGAGCATTTTGCATAACGGGTTCCAACTCTGTGACAGAGTTGTGAACACCTCGTTCAGTGTCAACAACTAAACCGAGTTCATCAACTGCTCGGGCAGCTGCCCTATAAAGAGAAATACTCCATTTTCTGATCTCTCATAGTTGCGGACCTTGCAGTGAAGGGGATCCGAGCTCCTAACGACTTTACAGGCCACATCCAGTACGATTCTGTCATGTAGATACTCCAAACTCAAAAGTCCACGGCCTCCCTGTTGTCGGATGAAGTATAACCGTGGAATGGACGATTTGGGATGCACACTCCTATAGAGATGCATAATTTTTCGGATCTTCACGTCGAGTTGATACAGCTCCTCCCAAATCCATTTCACTACTTCAAATGAGTAGAGTAAGATTGGAACGGCAAGCGTTTTTGTTGCAGCAACTTTGTTTTTTCTCGACTCGACTCTTTCTCGACTCGACTCGACTCTTTCACCACCCTCAAGGACTGATAGAGATCCTCCCCTCCAGAGGCATTAAGTTCAAGATATACATATAAAACAAATGGATGACCTTGTGCCTCCGGTTACCGGGGGTACCACAGTTGTACCCTCGAGTATTTCCGAGCGCAACAGATAATGGCACCCCTTCTGAAAGGGACTCACCCAGTTTGGACTCTGCCTTGACAGATGTTACGGTGAAGCGAACTCGCCAGAGTGGTATCAGTTGTTCAATGCATCTCACTATTTTGTGAGCAGGTTTTCTTTACATCTGGCAACTTTTCTCTTCGACCCTCTCTGCTCATATATCCGTTCGAACACTCTCACAACTGCGGTGAATATTTGTGTTCATTCAGGCACGGATTCAAGCATGTTATCGGTCTGTAATTCTCAGGAATCGACTAATCTCCGCTTTTGGGGATGAGAACCAAACCGAAATCGGCTGCTCTCCGTCCAGCCATGAGTTGAAAACTCTGGCCAGATGTCGGTGAGTGCCTGGTAGTTTTTTTCACCAATAAGTGTTCAGCCCATCTGGGCTTGGAGCAGCAAAGTTCTTGGAACCCACAAGGGCTCTTCGAACGTCATCCGGGGTTATCGAATTACGCAGTCCATGCCCTAGGGCTGGAGTATCTAAGTTGAGTGACTGCGGATGTTCATAGATATCCTTCCAGAAGGATTCGATCTAGTCAGTGGTCGGCGGATTATCCACAACACGTGGATGCTCTTGAAATAAGCGAGAAGGTTTCTCACGGAACCTAAGGTTTTCCGCGATACTTCTCGCTCGCCTCACTAGTGACTTCCTAACAGCCACTAGCATTCGTATCCTATCAAGGCAGTACTGTTTCGTAGTCAGCAGCACGCCTTGACTCAAAGTGTGATGATACATCATAGTTTGGCGGCTATTTGCCACACTGCGGGCGTGAAAGGCCTGTTAACCGCCTTGTAATCTCACACACAATGGATAGGAGACGCGTGTTGTCTCGCCGATGTGATCTTAGCCTCCATCTGGTGTACACGCCGTTTAATCTTCCGAATCGCAAAGCCGGGATTTCGTCCATACGATTCGGAAAGCGATTGGAGGACGCTATACAGCGGTGTTAATTTGCCAGATGTCAACCTCTTCTGTTAGAAAACTTCAGAGGCCAAATTTTGTGGAGCGCTCTGCGTGTTCTGCTGATTGACTCCATTAGTGGCATGATGCGAGTTTCTTTTCCAGCCGTGCCAACAGGTGATAGAACTGTCACTTCTACCACTTCGTTAGCAGGCTGGGAACCCCGTATTCCTTGATAACCAGGAACCAAGTCTTGAGTCTACCGGGTGGTTAACCCTATGGACCCACGGCCGGCACCAGAAGGAGAATAGTGTTCTCCTTCCCGGGTGCACCTGGGCTGCCAGTCCGGGTTGCACCAGTTACTCAGGTAACACCAAAGGCCAAGGATGTTAGTGGCCATCCCTTCTTATTTATTAATATAATTGATATCATTATTATCAGTATCACCATTATCATCTCACGTCCGAACCATTTCAAATAAATCAGCATTTTGCAGAATTGCCTAGTTTTACCGGAGCAATACCTCCACCCGAAAAGCTATGTATGGAAGGACGAATAATGCCATTATCTTAACGGTTCGACCGGGAGGCATCACTCACCGCAATAACGAAAAGAAATGTCCCGAGCGCGCCTCCCGCCGGTCCTGGCCTAAGTCGATTATCACCCCCTAAATTTTTGCGTCAAACTTCCCACGTTGGCTGTGACAGTGTTTTATTCGGATTGCATGAATGGAAAACGTAATGCTGTGATGATACGTTTTTGGAAATAAGATAACTTCAAATATATTTCGTGAAGTGGTGAAATAGAGTAGATCTAAAGGTTATCTCACCTTACTTGTCCGAATGTGCGTGTCCAATACAAAAATGTAACCGCGAGCATGTTATGTAAAGGTACGTTTACATAGAGACGGGTTTTTAGCACTGTGGTAGACTGACTAGGACTAGGCTTAGCGTTTTTCGTCAACTACTCCTTTCCAGAATTCAAGTGGGAGTAGACTCATAGAGGGCGCATCAGTAGTTTATTCTCGAGATCGTTCGTTCATTGAACGTATACGGATTGAATGGAACGTATAATTTTCTCAAAATCAATTCTTGAGCATATACTGCTGCTACTCGTCCCGACGAACGTTTACGTTGTTCATTTCGACAGTGGAAAAAATATGACGAGGTGAATTTTAGTAACGTGTTAAATGATTCTAGAAATAGATTCTTGTTATTTTCAGCTTCTTGTATCAGAATTGTAAACAAGTAATTTTTGGTAATCTTATATTGTTTTTGAATGAGATTCATTTGTGTAGTATTTCGAGTGACAATGATTTATTTATTTCAATTGTGATTATGTGAGGTGTTAGGAAGAAACAGTTCATGTGTATGGAACAAAAAAACATTTCAGTCGAATTTATGTGTTCCTATTTCAATTCTATACAGCCCCACTCATCTCCGCACTCTTTTCTTGAATGCACATTTGTCTTTGTCTGCACACCCTTCACCCTCAGCTGAACCTCTGAAAAGACAAACTTTTTGACATACAAGAGTGAACAATTTTCGTGACTTTGGTTCGAACTGTTCGACATCCACTTAAAGAATGAGTCGGAGCGATCTTTTTTGAACGTATATTTTCATCGAAAATCGAATATAAAAGTACTAGAAAAATCCCACGATTGGGTGAAACCAACTTTCACAAAGCGATGGATTGAATGAGTAGAACGAACTACTCACGTTTACCCACGGGCTACCGAATTTGTTCAAAAAATTTGAAATCTGCTCAAAGATTATAACTCGGTGGCAATGAAAATATAAAGGATTCGTTTTTTTCATATTGTTGCACCATCCGCATCATAAATAAGAAAGAATTGATATTCAATACAAATGAATGCAGAGTAACATTATGAAATAAACACTAAAGGAACATACAAGCAGAGTGAACAGAAAGAAAACAATGATAAAAATAAAGCTGGGAAAAAATCATCATTTTCCTTTTAGTGCTGAAGTTGTTTCAGAAGATTATCGTGACTTATGAGCCATAATACATGGTGTACCCAATAAAATCGAACAAACTCTCGAATAAGGGAAAACCCGCAACATAGCCAGAAGTAAAATTCTGGCTGTTCTCCATCCAAAAGTATACTCACGAATATATTAAAAAACATCAACAAACACAATACATAAATGTTATATATTCCGGAATTTATAACATAAATGAACCATTTCTGCCAGTTCCACTCTATTCAGTGTGAATAAATTACATAAACTAAGACGATGGATAAAATAATGTATCAGAAATTATGTTATATATTCGTTAGTATATAATTTCATTTCTATGGTTAGATGTTGGGCTTGAATATTTAAATGATTCTAGATTCTAGATTAATTGAAAGAATATGGATTTCTTCTTCCACAGCGTAACATACGGTGGCATCTATGTTCGTAGTAAAATACAAATTATTTGAAGTTTCGAAGAAGATCACTGCAAACGTTATAGTGCACATGTCAAGTTCAACTTTTCATGAAGAGAGGGCAGGATGAACAAAATTTGGGCATGTAAGTCCTATGCCAGACGGCAGATGGCATTTCTAAAGAAATAATGATCATAGAAAAATATATAGAATCTAGAATTTAGTATGAATAAATTGCATACATCAAAGGAGAGGAGAATGTATAGACAAAAGGAATGTAATCAAATGTGGAATCCGGATGAAAGAATTGTGAAATAAATTTTTACCTGTCTCCTCTCTGACTTTGCGCCATGTTATGGGTGGCTCAGGTGGTTCGATTCTTTATAGATAGTACAGGGACAGGCATCGAAACAAAAAATGTTATTTCATACCCTTACATGCGTCATAATTTCATATATAAATTATATAATTCGTTAGATTCGCGTTTATAACGGTAAATTAGGTCACGCGTCTGTAGACAGCAGTCTCCTTACATCTACACTAAGCACTCGGCAGAATAGATGACATTTACTGAAAACAAAATTTAACCTATAACCTAACCAAAGTTATATTCAATTTATAAATTTTGATATGTGACATGTCTTACAAATTCTAGTTGCACTAGTTTAATTCAACTTCGACTAGGTAAGGTAATAGGTTGGTGTTTGTTTCATAAACAATCATATATAATGAATACATTTGCATGAGGGATGAGAGGATTGATGAATCCTCTGTTCTGGTTTCGACTGCGAGAATTTTCTAAATACTAAAAAAATGATCTACATCTTGACTTTTACTGTTGGTGATCATATATACTTCATATATACTGTAGATGGCGCAGCAGGGGCCTCAAAGTGCGTTATGGTTTATACAAGTGCAAATGTACGAAATTATTTCGGACTGTTTAAGATTTTTTGTTCTACGCATCATGTCCTGCGCAAGTTTCCAAATATTTTCGGATGTTAGAACCAGAAAAACCCTTATATCTGAGTCCTAAAACTTACAGTTTAGTTTGTGGACGTGTTCCGATTCTGTTGAGTCTTTTCGTGCTAAAGAGAGAACAAAACCTACTGACTAAAGGTATGAACAGTTTGACGGAGATCCATAAGGTTTATTCTGGTTCTACAAAATGCAGGCTCTAGGAAGTCAGGATCAAGCGCAGTTGATATAGTGCGTTCTGGTTTTTTGGGGATACATTCGGACTGATGAATCCTCTGTTCAGATTTCGACTGCGAAATGATCCGAAACGGTCCTGACCCATTATGCATTGTTCTTGCTCTAAAGGATGTACTGTGAACTGATGAGAACTGTTCTCGTTGCGCATGCGTATTTATGTGGACATTTGTTTGGGTTAGCGTCTAGGATATTTTTTATCGAGTATTTTCCTCAAAATATTTCAAGTAGGAAGAGGTACAATCATGAAGTGAAGAAGAATGTGTGACATTGAATAGGATAGAATGGATAAAGATCACAATTTGATTTTCTCGTAATCGTAAAATCCATTAATGTTTTGAATATGGACGTATTCAAATATCTTAGTACCGTTATGACGGAGCAGGGAGTGCCCTGATAAATAATTTTTTATGCGTTCTTACTATATTCTTAATATTGATATTAGGTAACGTCATGATCAATTGACATATTAACTGACACTAATGACGAATAAACAGAGAGGCCTACTCTAAAAAAACATGTGCTTCATATTTTGATATGATGATTGGGAAAACTATATCACGTTATGCCCTATCTGAACCAAGTGAATCAATTGATAATTGAGAGGAAGCAATTTAGTTCTCAAAATCAAAATTGAAGAACTTCCAAAGTTGCAGATTGAAAAGAAAGACTACGACAACAACATGAGAATCGTAGTATCGATGCTTTCATGGAAACATACACATTGACCATTTTCCTTGAGAGTATAATTGAGACAAAACTGAAACAGTGTTGAATAGGTTAATAAATTCCTTCTGCTGGAGGAAAACACAAAAAACTGTAATGATTTGTTAAAGCAGCTGACTGGAATTTGTTTCACCCTTCGACTTAGTTTTATTATTTCGGATAGATTCACAACTGAGCATTCCTATTGAGGTGTATATTTTTGACCTAGTTTGGCACCAGTGGAAGTGGTGCTATGGTGCCATCTTTGTTAGTATTCCTAAACTAAAATAAGTGTATGGAACATGAACTTAACCTCATTTATAAGTTATGTTGAACGTGCTTTGATTATTCTTCATCATTTTACTTTCAATTTGCAAGCAGTATATTCCTAATGGTTTATAGAAGGAAAAAGACTCATTACGGAGACACACATTTAAAAAGAAGATGGAGTACAAAGCGTAGAACGAAAGATCTCGATCTGGTAAAGTTACATCACATTTATGCTCTTAAATATAAACATGATAAATTTTCTTTTACTCCAGATCGATCAAGATATCCTGCCAGAGAATTCAAAGAAATTAATCAATCAGGAAGTTGACTTTGATAAACCAGGAGCTGCTCAACATTACTGTGTACATTGTGCCCGATATTTCATAAACATAACAGCTTTGGAAGATCATTTCAGAACCAAAGTTCACAAGCGAAGGCTTAAGGCTTTGGAATTGGAGCCTTACACTATTGAGGACTCACAACGTGCAGCTGGATTTGGCAGCTGGAAAGCTCCCGTTAAAAGGAAGATTGCTACAATCACCAAACAGGAAGAGGAATCTGATTCTGGGGAGTCTAGTAAAAGAATGAAAATTGATGACGATGATGATGGTGATTCATAAAAGGTTTAATTTTATTAATTTTAAGATTAGTTTGAGAAGATGGTATGGTTCAGCTTTGTATGTAACTGGAGACAAAGCTCAAAAAACTTTCGCAGTGCTAACCCCTGTAATAGATTTTGATAATCAGACTCAACATATACACAATTTAAAGCAGAATGTAGCAAGACGGCAATTAGAAATTGACATAGATCAAATTGTGAGAAGATGGAATTTTTTTCAGAATATCTGTGAGCGTAAAAAAAATCTGGAAACTACTAGATCGGAAATAGGTAAGGCTGTAGCAGATTTACTCAAAAATGAGGCTGCAAATCAGGAACAAATTGAAAAGTTGAAATTGCATGCCAGGGTTGTGAAGGATGATCTCAAAAACCTGAAAGAAACTTTTTATGAAATCGAGGAAAGTACAGTGTTGAAAGTTTTGGATCTCCCAAACACTCTGCATGAGAAAACACCTGAAAATGAAGCTGTAGTATATTGTAGCCCAGGTTCTGAAATTGCTAGTAAAATTTCTGAAAATCACATTAATATCGCTGAATCTCTGAGTTATATAAAATACATAAATCCTTCAGCTTGCTATTTGAAATCTGAGGGAGCTCTGTTTGAAATGAGTATTTTGAATTATTTTAGACAGTGCATGTTAAAGTCAGGTTATATTCAGTTTTCCAACACCAATTTTTGTCGCAGTGTAATTCTAGAAGGCTGCGGAGGCAGTTTCGATCAAAGGTCATTGTGTTTCACCTTAGAGGAAGACTCTGAGACTGATATAAATCGTTTACATCTTTGTGGTTCAGCTACAGTTTATCCTTTCATGGCATATTTTACAAAACATTCTATTCAGCAAACTAATCTTCCACTAAAGTATTTCTCACTCGGCAAAAAATATGCCCCTGTAAATAAAGACTTGCCTGCTAGTTTCTTCAATTTGAGTCAGCAGGCGGTTTTGAATGTTTTTATTGCTACCTTAGAAGAAGTCGAAGTATTAGATTCTATTATCAAAGAACTTTCCGAATTCTATGAGCACCTTGGATACCACTTTCGCTTGACTCTTTTACCAGCACATCAATTAGAGAAATCCGAGAGCCTCAGGCTATCCATTCAAATGTACTCCAATTATATACAGAGCTATGTAGAAGTAGGTAACGTTTCTCTTCATGAAAATTATTTGAGTAAACGTTTATTATTCACGTATAATTCCAACAAAAGCAGGAAGTTTCCTAAAATTATATCTGGTACATTGTTGAATGTACCCAAGATGTTGGGCTGTGTTTTGGAAAATAATTTTGTAAAGGGAACCACATTGTTGTCGGATGTTATAAAGAAACATTTGTTTGTATAATTGTTATGATTAAGTAAAACTTTTTCAACAGTAATTTATTTTATTTACATGTATGAAGTTGAGAACATATTCTGAATATTTGAAGTTTCACTTGTAATCTTTTGGTGTGAGTAACGGTATTTGAAAAAAAAAACTTTTATTGTCCAAACAGGCAATTACAGGACACCCAATTACAGGACACAGTATACAATTTTGGAATGAATATGTTGAATATAGGAAAGATATACATATTGTAATAGTATATATGCATCATTTGAAAATTCATACATTTATAATGATGTCTCAGAAAAATTTTGCTTCAATGATACCTGCAATTGGTTTTGAGGGGCTGTAGAGCCATATAGCCAAAATGCAGGATGAAGCAAAATGTAGCAAGTTGCAATGAGAAATTGAAGTCAATCAGTTGATCATGAGAATTCAATACTAACAAACAAGTTTCCGAGTTCTATGAGCACCTTGGATATACCTTTCAAGTAACTCAGTTACCAGCACAGCAGAAATATGAGAGGCTAAGGTAATCAATTCAATTGTGCTTCAATCATATATAGACTGTGAAGAAGTAGTGAACTTCTCTTTATGAAAATTATTCTAGTAAGTCTTTATCATTCACATATGACTCCAACAAGTTACTTTGCTAAGTGAAAGCTATCTTGAAACAACTACTTTCATATAAATATGAAAAAGTACTTTTGAAACAACTTTTTTCAATTAACATTGAATTACATGTACAAGAAAACACTTTTTTCTACTCCCTCCATTTTAAACGAATCATTACTTTGACAGCGGGTAGGTAATGACTTATTTAGAATACACATGTATTCTAAATCAATGGCGANTAACGTGTTAAATGATTCTAGAAATAGATTCTTGTTATTTTCAGCTTCTTGTATCAGAATTGTAAACAAGTAATTTTTGGTAATCTTATATTGTTTTTGAATGAGATTCATTTGTGTAGTATTTCGAGTGACAATGATTTATTTATTTCAATTGTGATTATGTGAGGTGTTAAGAAGAAACAGTTCATGTCTATGGAACAAAAAAACATTTCAGTCGAATTTATGAGTTCCTATTTCAATTCTATACAGCCCCACTCATCTCCGCACTCTTCTCTTGAATGCACATTTGTCTTTGTCTGCACACCCTTCACCTTCAGCTGAACCACTGAAACGACAAACTTTTTGACATACAAGAGTGAACAATGTTCGTGACTTTGTTTCGAACTGTTCGACATCCAATCGACATCCACTGGAAGAATGAGTCGGAGCGATCTTTTTTGAACGTATATTTTCATCGAAAATCGAATATAAAAGTACTAGAAAGGTGAATCTATCAATAGATATTATATTATTAGTGAGGTTAATATCCATTTAATTCTTGCGATGGTTACAGTTTACATTTTCTCTGAAATCTCAATTGACGGTGATACTAATAACAAATAATTGAGTGACAAGAGGTAGACATCAGAGACGAGATAACAGTTTGACATGACAAATTACCAACAATCAGTAGTTTTTATGTATAAATTACTATGTAAGAATGATTTTTCGTCGTAGATAAATACATACTCTTATGTCATGCGCATTGAACGGTAACAATTTGATTTGAACAGTTAAACTGTTCTGAAAAGCAACATGAAAAAAGTACCTAAACATCGGAAGGCATCTGAAAGTACTATATTTCAAATGTACTCAACCTAGTACTAAAAGGGCTACATTGGACACCACTATACTTGATAATGTCTATGGTCTCCACTAGCTATCAAAATAGCTGGTTTACGCAACATACCTCCAGCAAAGACCAAGAAATAAGAGTTCTACCATAACAAATCAACGAGAGCGTTTATGGAAAAACTATGCCTATAAAGTTGGCCTACATTTACCTAATGACTAAGAATCTAGGTCGAAACGAAAATGAGCCTGCCCCAAATTCAAATGTTTACAGTAATCATTTTCTACAGAAATTTCAAAAAGATTGTTTCATGTTTATATCTATTATAATAATTGGAATGAATGAAAAAGTGTTCAAATATTTTTTCACTAATATGGAATTATTTCCAGAAGTATACTTGAATATTTAATGAAGAATAATTGTCACTTATCTAACATGTTCTTGAACCGTTAAGAATATGTGTACATTTATATATTGTTTTTTATGTGAGTGGTGCTGCCACCTAGTAACATTAGTAAAGTAGTCATTCTGTGTATTATATTCTGTGACTGAGTAGTATAGATTGTTCTTTGGTCTTGTGACATTGACAGAGGTGACGTATTATTAGTATTTACCTGCAAGCGTTTAAGAAGGTAGATGACAGCTACAAGTAAAATAATTTATGAAAAGCAACACCGCCTTTGATCCAGTGCTGTTGAGACTTCTGACTAGGTATTTCTATCGCTAAAACATAATTGGTCGAATGACCTGTTGTTGAAAGAACTCCCGCTCTTGTAAGTGTTTTGTATACAGGACACAAGTATGTGTCTTCTGGTTGTTGATGATGTTCCTCTGGCTTCAACCAAACGACAGGCATTTCTGAAAAAACGAACTACGTTATGCTCACTACAATTTTGTATCAATTTCAGCGCCATTACGAGCACAAAACCTCAGTAAATATTTTTCGAGTTGGGTACTCATGTCCAAAACGAAAGTTTTTGAAAGCAAATTTTATCTAGGTGCCTTAGATTAACAATTTAGAACAAATTGGGGGAAGGAAAATCATTGACAAAATGGAATGAATTGCTCATCATAATAAAAAAGCAAAAATCTAAAAGTAATGAGACAGAAATTGAAAATTTATCATGGTTGTGCTCTTTTTCCAACCCCAAATAGATGGACTTCAAATTCTCCATTACTGCACATAAATTATTAATTTTTTCTATTTAACCAGTCATGCCTTTTCTTAACCCATGATTAATTCTTGATATAAATTCGTAGGTATATCTTTCTTTATAATGGCCGTTGAAATTTGTAAAATGACTACAGCACAAGCAAAGCATAAAACTTGCTACTATTACAAAATGACAATAATCTCTGCTTCCGTCAAACACGTCATGACAATAGAAATATTGGCAGAATTTGGAATCTGAAAACAATGGAAAATAGCTGGCAAAAAACAATTAGGGGCTAGCAACAGTTGAAGGGCAGATTGCCGATGCTTTTTTGCGGCTTCATAAAAAGGTGATGGGCGAAGTATGTCGAACCATTGCCATTAATGTGCTGATGATTCCAATGATCTGTTTTTCCGGTAATCAGCTGTCGCCCTCATGCTAACGACAACTCTCAGAAGTTGAGAAACTTGTGCGAGCTCAGGACTAACGAGGTCTTACCTTTTAACGTCCGACAATGAATCGACCATCAAGGATCAAGTTTTGTTGCGTAATTGTTGAATTGCTTCACTACTATAGTTGTTTTGTCTCACTAAGACTAAGTTTCGGTTAGTGAGGTGCAGTTACTTCCAAATATTTTTAGTTCTACTGAATAGTCAGTTGATTTCTAGAAAACTGAAACCTTGTTTTTACTACTCGGGTGGATGCTTACTTCAAGGATATTAAAACTCGAATTGATTTATTTTGTTACATTCAAAGAGTAGTCCCTGTATATGAAAACACTTCCCATTTCCGGATTGCCAAATGACTAAAAGTGTTCTTTGCTTTCTGCAGAAGTTCTGACTTGGGAATTTTATGCAACACAGTTTTGCACACATTTCTTCACTTGTTCATAAATAATTTTATGAAATGAAATACATAACCAATTGATGCAATAGAAGAAATGAAAGTTATAGTAGTTCAATATGTCTTACCGGTATATAGTTCTTTTGGGTTCGATTCATCCAGTACCATTTTGATATGGTTCCAACGTGCTCCTTCCAAAAACAAACCCCAAATACAACATCCATCTGAAGGTCTTTTTGTCACAGGAACATTCATCACCTGTTGGATTAATTGGGAAAGTTGTAATTGCATGAAAACGTAAGTGAAACTTTAACAAATTTTATTTTTCAGATATACTCAGTACTATTTGTTTTGTATTTGGTGGGTGCTAATAATGAAAAAGAATGGGAGACAATTTCAATTTTGAAAAAATCATGATTTGAAGCATGTGTTTCTATGAAATTACTCACTTCAAAAGCGAAATTTATGGTATCAATCGAAACTAAATATTTTCTGGCATAATTTTGAAGGGTCCCTGTTAGAAAAGCTTGAGGAAAATAGAATCCAGATATCCAAAATACTGGAGGAATGCCTTCATCGACCCATTTATTCAAAAATTGTACTCGTGCCCTAAGGTCTGTTACCCATGCACCTGAAAAAATAAAATATTGAGAAATCAGCACATTCTGGATTGTATGAATGCCATGAAAAGACAAAATTATTATTTAATGGGCAACAAAGCGAATTCAAAAAAATATTGACACACTGTCCGCGGTATCAAATGCCATAATCCAATTCCAGCTAGATTTAGATTGAAACAAAAAATGTGGGGTTCTTTTATTAGACCTAAAGAAAGTATTTAATACTGTGAACCATAAAATTCTCCTAAAAAATTTATTTATTGAATATGAAGCAATATGTCTATAAGGGCGACATAATCATTTCCAAAAAATATATGTGCAGTACTGCAAGGATTAGTACTTGGGCCTGTTTTGTTTCTTAAATATTTCAAAATTCTTATACTACAGTAAATTTGTTTGGTAAATTAAAAATGTTTGCTGATGACACCAGCTTAATTGATTGAGATTAATGTATTTTTGTTATTAATTATACCNATGAGCAAATACTCACCTAGAGGTTTGAGGGACGGGTAAGCTTTGCTGGCCCATAACGCAGGTACCATATTGCTGAATAGACTAAGGGTCATTTTTTCCAAAGCCTCAGACATCACCACCAGACCTTTCAACGCCTTCAAAAGTTCATTTAGCGTCGTCTTTATAACAAGCAGAAGTTTATTGTATCTTATAGCCTCTTGAATGATGACGGTATTCAAGGATTCTTCGTACTGAACAGGATATCTGAAATAGTCTAGGATTTATATAGGATTCATATTTTCTTTAATAGAACTGAAGTTAAACTGATGAGAATTCGTTACAAGGGGCGTCTGCTGCTTCAAATGAATGAGTATTTTTTTCTGTTGTACCAATTATTGGCAAAACCAGCAGGGAAAATGCTATCCTGCCGCATAACTAAAAATTGAAAACATTCGCTAAATATGTTAATTAAAATATATACGTAATCAATGGTAATTTGAAATTATTTGAAGATATTTTTATTCATAAAGTAAATTCGTGACTTGTTGGTTTCTTCCACAATTATTATTCTATTTAATGAGTTAGTCTAGCCAGTTGGATAGCGAGTTCCTTACATAAACCAACCGCTATTGTGAGTTCGAACTTTGCTCTGGTACAAGGTGGGTGATTTGTGAGCTATGTGTTGCTCCAAGTGTTCACTGTTCCGTGCCAGAATTCGCCTGTCAAAAAGTGAAACCTTGTCAATCTCTTCTTCCCTCTTGCTGGGAGACATCTGACTTGTCCATTTCTTCCAAGTCTTGTTCAGGTGTAGGTACTCTGAATGGGTAGTGTCTGTTTGTGAATATCAGGTATCAGGTAATTATCAGGTAATTTATTCAGGTAATTCAGGTAATTTACAGAGAAAATTTTACAAAAAGGGGAAAAAAGAAGAATGAGGTAATAAACCACTGTGAGTCACCTAAGCAAGCTTGTGATGTGATTCTCACAGCGGTATTACGATATATATATATAATTTATATAGTACAGTATTCAAACGTCTAATTTAACTTCTATAACATGTATTACATAGAATGGCGAGATATAGTTAGTAGCAACCCTNTTTTTTTTTGTATCAAGATGGAGTAGTAGAAAGCCAAAAACTTTCTTTCCCAAAAATTAATCACTCCTAAAAATATAACCCCTTCAATTCAAATGGTTTATATCCTATTTCATTATCATCCAATTTAAACTTATTGCTTATTTCTTATTGTAACTAAACTCCTAATAACTCGGAATAAGTTAAGCCACCTAAAATTACTTCAAAGTTTAAAAATCCCCACTGAGGCGAATATTCGAGTTGCAATGAAAGTACATACTCTCTAGTTCCAGAGAAAGTGACCATAGGCGGACCGTCAGAGGGTGCTGAGGGGTGAGATGGGAGACGACAGTTTCGCAATTCAACAAATATTCAAGTATCTAAGAGATCAATGTTAGGTTTTGACTCGTTTATGGAATTCTGAGTTCATTTTGCGAGGTTTGGCATATAAATTAGGTATTGATAACATGCCCCCTAATTGCTGAGGACGTCTTTGATGCGTAAATGGCTTCGATGACAATTTTCCAAATGATGAACATATCCTTGCGAAATGGCTTATTGTATGCAAAAATCATTTTATTCCCAATGGTAACGAGTTGGCAGGAGAATTCATCTGAGAAAGAGAACAGATAGATAATTTATTTGATGATATATGAAAAATATATGACGAGGAAAATATATAATATTTAAATAATATTCAAAAAATGAACAATGATAATGAAATTAAAAAAAATTAGAAACATTAATTCGCAAATGAAACAAGTTATCGTGACCTGAAATGACAAAGAATAATTAAATGGATCGAATAATGAGTTAAGGACAATAATATGTAAACAATACAAACAAATACAATCAACCGAAGACGATTATGGATACCAACAATAAAAATGCAAATGCAATACGCATATATACAGACAGCTCAAAAACCAAAGAAAGCTCATGATGTGGAGTGTAGTCCAGATCACTAAGTTTAAGGATTAAGTAAGGAATGGGAAAAAATACCAGCGTGGTTCAAACAGAACTGGCTGGTATCTCAATCGTCACAAAATAAATAACAAGGAAAGGAATTTCTGGCAAAAACATAACAATCTGCACTGATAGTAGACATGCCCTATTAGACTTGAACACACAACATGTTACCTCAGGGCTAGTACTAGAGTGCCACCAAGAGATTGCCAAATCCTCTTTAACTAAGGAAGCGGCTGGACTAAGAATAATCTACGCTTACATATTACAGGAATATTACATATTACAGGAATAATCTACGCTTAACAGTAGTTCTGACTGGCCACTGTCAACTAAGGTAAGACCTCCATAATATGGGGCTAGTGGACACACCTGTATGCAGGATTTGTGACTAGGAAGATGAACCTGTCAGGCATGTCCCATGCGAGTGTCCGGAGTTATCGTGAATAAGAGAGTATGTGTTCGGCGAGTCTTGGCCTACACCTGCCGATATAAAGGAGATGTCTCCTAGTGACCTGTTCACCTTCCTGGAAAAGACAGGATGAAGGACAACTCCTCGGGAGGATGTACAATGGGTCACATGTGGCCTCACACTCCCTACTCTACAGATACAGATAGGACATATAAGGTACCAGCTCTGACTAGGCTGCAGTACCTTCCGCCCTAGTTTCGCTGATCTGAAACCTCCCTTTCCAAATAGATTCTTCAACTCCTCGTCGCGTAATTCAAATAAATCCACTTTATCCATATGTAAATTACGAAAAAAACACGAGAACTGACCTCACGCCCCTCAGCGCGCTCTCGCGGCAAGAATTTTTGTGGTTGCCTTCATTACATTTATAGAGGATGCTGACTCCGAGATGGTTTTGCCAATACTGCATTTATAAGTTTTTTAAGTTTATAAAAATGTCAACATTTACTGAGTTCAGAGAACCGGATACTTATACTTCTTTTTGTTATTCCAATGTACACTGATCTATAGCTACAAGAAATCCGGTATACCCTCGATGTTCCTCAACATATTCTGGGGTCCCTAGCTGATCTTAGACTTTCGCTGATGGTTTTCGTTGGCCTAAAAATCTATGTAGCGTTGTGATTCTCGAGTATTCTCTCGATACGGTTCGTAATATTCTTCACATTGACAAGCTGATCTAGAGTTATTTTTTGAACGGGTCAACTCAAAACATTAAAATTTGGGATAATGAAATTAATGCATGACTACTTAATTTGAAGTGAAACTGACAAATGGAACTTTCAAGATGGCGACTGGGCACCATCTGTAAAAATTTAAATGGTATACCAATTAACTGAAAATGACCTTGATCGAAGAATAGAATTCTGCGAAATCATGACTGAAACCATTGCAAGGCACAATATTTGTTTTAGTGACGAATGTACATTTTTTTCAAACGGCAATGTTCACAGACAAAATTCCCGTTATTGGAGTGACACCAACCCTCACGTTTTCCGGGAGACACATACCCAGTATCCAGAAAAAAATAACGTTTGGGCATTAATATTGGGAAACCATATTGTAGTACCTCTATTGATCAAAATTTAACAGGGGAACTGTATTTGAATATACTGGAAACTACTGTTGACCCTCTCATCACTGAAATCGTTGAAGCGAATCCCAATGAATTCGATATGGATATTGTATTCCAACAAGATGGAACACCACAACATTAACCCAGACAAGTAAGAAACTATTTGGATACTACTTTTCCCGGTCGTTGGATTGGCCGTCGAGGTCCTACAGAATGGCCAGCCCGCACGCCAGATTTGACACCTTTGGACTTTTTTTATGAGGCTATTTGAAGCAAAAGGTGTACGAAACTGAACCTGCTTCAATATTGGATATACGGCAGAGAATAATGAATATTTGTAGATATATTGACGTTAATGTGTTCGAAAATGTTCGGCGTGAAATATCGGAAAGGCTGTTCATATGTCGAGAAGTTCAAGCTTATTACCTCATATTATGTAGTTGAATGACAATGTATTCAGGCAATTATTGAAAGCTTTGCCATTTTGTAGTAGTTGAAAATATTGACATTATATTCTAGGGTTGTGAAGCATTTGTCAGGAGCTTCAAAAAAATGTGTTACAAGGTCCCCCTTTCCATTTAATTTTTTTCCCTGATGACGCTCAGTCGCCATCTTGAAAGTTTCATCTGTCAATTTCACTTCAAAATAAAGTAGGTATTAATTTCATTATCCCAAATTTCAATTTTTTGAGTTGACTCGTTCAAAAAATAAAAGGGGGGGGGACATTGAAGAAATGCACTGTATATATCGATGGTTTAGCGCACATATGTGTTAAGTACACTTCTGGAGTAAAATGTGTTGAGTGTCTCCGAGTATATTAGTTGATATATCTTTGTTGTGCCCAAATGTGGTAATTGTAATGTGGTAAATTGTAAAATAATAGATAAGGCTAATTGTAGAATGAATTTAGTGTGGTATATCTCTATGGTTTACCTGTATGATATATCTGTATAGCATAAATAGCTTCACTTTCGCTGAGGTTCCAGTTTTATCTTCCTCTTGAAGATGATCACTTGGTGATCGAAACACGTGTTGAGGTGTTGAAAATAACAATTTGGTGTTGGGAAAAAACTCCAGAGATATTCATTACTACACCAAAGGTTCCAAACAGTACATCATAAGTAAAAATTGTTTACAAAGTCAAAGTCATCGCAGTCGAGTTGATTAAATGTTTTAAGTACCGATAAATAGACTCACAATCGTAGTAAGTGCACTTGACACCTGTGGTGTTTTAAGTTAGGATGTGGTTAGATACGCACTCTTGCTAGGTGATCACTTACATTTGTGTTTCTTATTTAGTGACAGTTACTGACAGAAACACAGTTTATAATGAGACCCCAGAAGAAAAAATACTTGCTGTATAAGCACACATTGATTCACATTTCATTATTACAAGCGTATACTCAATTTTTATAATTTCACCATCATGGCTGCAGCCAAAAATGATGGTTTTTGTCATTTACGGGATGAGTGCAATGGAAAAAAAAGGGAGTACTGAAGTGGCCAGTTTTATTTTGAAGTACATTTTTTATTTTTCTGATACTGTATCTCACATAGCATCTTTCAGATATAGATACATAGATCTACATAGATACGTTTGGAGGACAGAACCGTAATCAGTTCGTAACTGCAGTAATGTTGTATGCTGTCATGAGAAAGCACAATTTGGAAACGATTGATTTGAAATTATGGAAGCATTTCACTATTTTTGCAATCTTTGTTGAATCTTCCTAGTTTGCAGAGTTGTATTTTTAATAACCGGATCATCAATAAATCTGAATTTTTCCATTAGGTTTAAAGCTTTGTAGATCATTCAGATTAGGACTGAATAAAAGCGATCCTAACATATTACCTTGTGGAACCTAATGTTGAATATGATAAGGCAGGTACCTACACTAAAAATTTATCAATTTTTCCCTATATATTCAATTAGTCAAATAATTTCTCAATAATTTTTTTTTTTTTCGAAAATCTTGATTGACAGGGTGGAATGTTGGATTATAACTATCAAGGAATTGATAAAAAGTATTTGGGAGATAACAAATAGCATATTGTATGGATTTCTGTTTTCTAAAATCAAACTGACCCTGTATATCTACTTAAACTAAACAAAAAAAAAGAGATAAGTTGGCAAAAAGTTATCATTCAATAGCTAAATTGGCTGTCACCAAATGGGGATTTCTCCACATTAAACTAAAGAATTCCCACGCAGAACTTCGGTTTTAGTGGGTTTCTCCATGTTTGTTTGTATTGCTTTGTTAACATATTACTAACTTGTGCTGTTGTATATTTATAAATAAACATCATTATCATTATATTATGGCAGGCAATTCCAAAAAGGCTGTTCATGCCGATCGCACGAAGGCCAGTCTTTTTTCGAAATCTGATCATTTGGTATACCT
>NW_019293240.1:0-11329 GCF_000500325.1 Leptinotarsa decemlineata
GATTGAAATGTCTGCTGCAGGTTATAATCGATGATGATATGACGTATTCATCGTCATGAACAGTCAACATAATAAAAAAACATTGGAGCATCCTGTGAAATCCTCACCGTTAATAAGTTTTAATCTCCACTTCATTATGTTCAACCTGAACAACATCATACCTCCAAAAATTGAAAGGGAGTTTTCGAAAAAACTATTGCTAAGAAAAAGAGAATTGAAACTTATAACTAATATCTATTTCACAAATTATATCTTACCTTATGTTAGTCACTCAGAATTTCGTTTTGTCATAGAAAACATACTTAGTGCGATGTTTACCTTATTTTTGAACTAAATTATGTTATTGAAAGAGGTAGACATTCTGGATAGTCACTATTCATTTTTGAATAAATCCATTACCAGATCATTCATCACGTTTTAGATTTATCGTTTGTGAAAAAAATGTCATTTCTCATTTACTCATTTCTACTCAGTCACACTTCGATTATTTTGGTGCCGTCAGGTTTTCAAATCTGCAATTTCAAACTCAAATCCGAAGTTTCCTGATAAATGCCTCAAATTGATTTACACCACGCGATTTCTGTTGAGGCGTCCATGCCAAATCATTAGAATTTGAAAATCTACATTTGAAAATACAAACAGCAAACTGTTTAAAATCTGTTTTTCCGTTAACCAGCTGTCGCACACCTACGAACGACAACCCTCAGAAGTCGAAACTTCACTAGCTATTAACGAGGATTAACGAGGTACTAGGATTAACGAGGTCTTACCTTTTAACGTGTGATTCCTAACACTATATTGATACTTTCAACTTTTAACATATTCAAATTTTTGTATCTCAGATAGCGCAGAAGTTAAAATTGCTTCGACAAGCTAAATGGAATAACGCACTGTTAGTTATTATATTATTATTATCCTAACTAGAACGGAAACAGTACATTTCCGTACTCGACACCGTTATCCGAAAAAGCTGATTTCGGGTAAGTAGTCGAATGTCAAAAAGTATGAGTTCAGATCAAGCATTTTTCTACAAGTGAAAAAGTTACGAAGCTCTAAAAAACTTCTATATGCGAAATAATTCCTGATCTAAATTGCTTGTAGATATAGGGTGATGCACGCACACGCACGCTTGTAAGTGTTTCTTAACAGTTTTATAGGGGTAACATAGAAGCTCAAATACATTAAAACTCTTGCTATTGATACCAAATTATTTTATAGAACGTCGCCATTTTAAAATGATAGCAATTCGAAATACTGACATAGTTTAAGCAATTATTTTTATTGAGTACTTTTCTTGGTTATTCACATTTTGTCTTCAATCGAGGACCGCCTGCCCGGTACTAAAAATGTTTGGTCAATACAGCTAAAGGTACGAATACAATGGACTCGAGATGGGCACTGGTACCCTGAATTACTTACTATATCATAGTAGGAACACAGTAAAGCCTAGCAGGCTACTTAGAAGGTCTAATTTTCAATCAGATAAACTCTCACATTGAGAGAAAAATCGGGATGCTCCTATGTTTTGGAAGTGAAACCTTGACGCTATAAACGCAGTCGTTTGTTGTCGACCACTTTACATTTAATTCAACCATTACCATATATACCGATTGTTATGATCAGAGTGGGACTGGTTCCACAGCAGTGCTTTGTTGAACACCCCTTTCTAGGTCCATTGATTTTGTATCGACAAAAAATAATCGCTATCAGAAGAATACAAACTGTAGTCATTGCAACCAAAACTTGCTTCGGCAGTGTGTTGATGGTGGCAAACGTATTGGTGGATACGAACTGTGCGTGTACTAGGCATACAAACTTTACCTGTTACAAGGTGAGAATTAATAATATAAATTCACCTTGTTGCATATTACTATCATCATTATGTTGAAATACTTACTGTTCCTTGAAGTCTGTTTATTATGTGTTCAAAGTTTCCAATAGTTTTATTTTCAACGTTAATTCATTAAATACTGTTAATACTCGGTGTAAACCACTTTTTAAGTTGACTATTTTTCCTCAAAATTATTATCAAGTATGTATATATTTCACATTAATTTTATTATATTTACCATAAACAACACGCGGTAAAAGAGCGCCGTCCGCGAAGCTCGAGAAAAGGACAATACAAATACGTATCTCATGGTGTTTTGTGCTAAGACGTATCCCGACGTTGAGTGCTTCTCGCCGCTATCTATAGGGCCATATTGCTATCCCATAAAATAACCTTGCCATGTCATCTTCAACCATCACACCTATAGTCCACTTCCCAGGTATCCAGGTAAATGCGATGTCTTTTATTTTTATTGGGTTATCATACAAATTCCAATATTTCATGTGTTCAATGAACATTTTTGGTCCTTCGAGCCAGATTGACTCGGTAATGATAGTTTTTCTCGATAATATCTTATTAAATTTCATTCGAATTCATTTGTGATACATGAATCTTCAATCGATGAATAAAAGTCTCTCTGTTCATCACCCATCACTATATCTCTTTTTCTTCCATTTGTTTTACCTTTTTTATAAACAAATTTTCGCTATTCGGGTATTTGTTTATATACAAAACAATAAATTGAACTGGTTGTCGGTGAGTCTGACAACCACAATAGATCCAGGGAACTATACGAACTCATAGCCGCCCTTCACCAAAACGACTATCCCGTCTCCCAAATACAAAGATCCATCCAACGACAGCAAACATAACCCCACCCCACGAGTTACCCGAGGAACAGACCAACCAGACAAAAGCTTTTCTCCCCTACATCCACGAAGTCACTGACAAAGTGAGCCAAATTCTGAAGAAACATAACGTAAAGACAGTATTCACAGCCAACAGCCAAATCTCCACTATGTTAAGAACACCCAAGGACACGATACTCAATGAAGCACAGGGCTTATACGAAATACCATGTTCAAACTGCCCCAGAACTTACATCGACCAGACCAATAGAAGAATTTCCAACAGAGCCTATGAACATGAACTAGCTGTTCGCAAATCAGATCCAGCATCATCTCTCTTCAAACACCACCAGGAAACAGGCCACATAATAAGCTTCGAAAACACCAAGACCATTGCTACGGAGAAAAATCTTCAGGCCAGGATAATTCGGGAAGCAGTCGAAATTGAAAAACGCCCTAACTGCCTTAACAAACGAGATGATTCGCACAGACTACCACAAACATAGAGGACATTGATGTCACGCGAGATACCTGAAAATAACTCAGGTACCCGGTCCGGCAAACCAGATACCTGCTACAACAACATAAATATGGGCCCCGAACAACAGAGTGACCAGTACGAACTTAGAGTGGAACACAGCAAACATAGAACTAGTAACGAGACTCGGGGACAAGGGAGATTACGACCTCGTCCTCGAGTCATGTAAGTACAAATCTAAGTGATTCTTGAGAATGGCTCCAAAGCAGGAGTCGAAACGATGAAAATTACAGACACGGTTCAACCTGGATAACAGTATATCATAAATATACTGCCCAAACGACTTTTGGTAATAACGCCTGGACATTTTCTGACCCTGGCCCCTCCAAGTACTTCTTACAGAAATAGGATTTCTCTGACAAAACATAGTAGATGTAATGAGAACTACTCAAAAATACAAAAAATGTAAGGAAGTACTCTCTTCATGTGAGGAACATGGAACGAAAGTGTCTAGGTTTGGGGTACATCAACCCCATTAAATAATCTATCATAATCAGAATATTTTTTTCATTACTTTTTGTGTGACATTATATTTCAGATCAACGTTATTCAAAAAAGAGATTTTTCTTCTCAATGACATTTCATTACGGAAGACCCTTCCGACAGTTATTTCCATAAATGGAATTGAATCAGTCGGTTAAGAAACCCCAATTGTGCAAATTAGAACTTGTGAAAAAATACTTTTTTAGTTTTCTTCTGAAAACGAAAATATGTTTTTCCGTTAACCAGCTGTCGCACCTCTATTAACGACAACCCTCAGAAGTCGAAACTTGTGCGAGCTAAGGATTAACGAGGTCTTATCTTTCACCCTGTGATCATTCCCATATTGATTCCAATTTAAGAGCCACCGCAGTTGTCGGTTGATTGGTCAAACCACCAACACTGGCATAAAAAATTGGCAAGTTGACTTGGGTGTCACACCAATAGGTGGTTCCACTTATGTTTCGCTTGCGTTTACGCAGCTATTTTCATCAAGTACTTTCTTGGTTTTTCTCATTTTGTCTTCAATCGAGGACCGCATGCCCGGTACTGACGATTCCTACTCCGACCCCGGAGTATGCTTGTGGAATTGTTTCCTGGCTCTGTCTGCAGGTGACGCAGTGGACATCCCACTGAATCAACTGCAGAGAGATCAGAATCTCTCTAGCTGACTAGCTGGAATTATTTTCATTTGGTCGTGATACGGTTCACACCGTTCTGAAGAGACCATGCCCGGTACTGATGATGGGACAATCACCTCGAACCGGTCTATCGGTTGGTCGGATCGACCAAACGAAAATAATTTCTGCTTTTCATAGTAGGAAATAATTTGCGACGAATCTTCCAAATTGAAGACGCTGCACAGGTGCCTGATGGTTTTACTTCAACTCTCTGCGCGGCACTAGCTGGGTGGGTTGTTTGTTTTTCTGTTGGGTATCTGCCACACGTACCTACGAAGTCGTAGGTCTGCATGAGAGGAAAGGGGCAACCCAGAGCATGTCACAATGCACCTCTCCGGAATAATAAATATAAAAAATTGTTTTGGTTTACATTTTCTCAATAACGGAAGACATGTAAAAAACAAAAAAAATAGGCTTGAAGTTTCAAAAGTTGGTAGGTTTATGGAATTCTATGTACAGAACATGTGTGTAGCCTTAGGAAACTTACTAGCATTTATCTTTTCGCACTGAAACTATTTTGTACTAGGTACAAATCCCAAATTTTCAACAGCAAACTACTCTTATGTTAATACCTATCTTCGATGCCGACTTGTAGTAGATATAGAGCGGAAATATTTTGGGAAAATGAAACATTCACATACGTTCAGAGGTAAATCCAGTGACTATAAATTCAAATGGCCATAGAAGCACACGCAGCAGTGAAGATAAAGAAAATTTATATTCATATAGTGAATCATTATATAACACTTTAATGAACTGTACTACTACCTATAATACTAAATAAAATATGAAAAGAAATTACAAAGAAGTCATGTTCCATTTGCTTTCCTATATAAAAATAATTATAGGCACGACACTGGCCGTCAAGGGGCTTATCGTAATCAAATAGTAATTTGGTTGGGAGAGTCCATACCTGCGCGATCGCTCGCTATCAGCCGTGGCGTGTACTGTACTTGTTTAGATTTGATTATTGAATTCACCCAATATACCACTGATTTGAGCAGCTCTTTGATAAAAGTAGAACCTCAATTCGAATATACTGAAAAATAAATGGGTATGTCGAAAAAATGCATTTCACAGTTTTCGAGCCGAAGAAGTTAAAATATTGTTTAATTTGAGTCAGTTCTCATTTGTTGTGATTGTAGTGATAGAAACGTCTATGATTTTTTTACGAAATTAAAGCCGGTCGGGCACTGTCCCCTAAGCTCAGACACATTCGAGATGGTGCGCCAGCATCATTAACCAGTGACCACCCCTCATACCATATGGTAAGTGATCATTTGGGACAAGAATCCTGTATCCATAGGTTACTACTCGTTTTTTTTTAGATGGCACTGGTTGGTCCCTGTCCGCCCCCACAAAACCCCGATACATTCGAGACCGTGCACCAGCATTCCAGAAGGTGTCAAGAACAACACCTTCTGCAATTGTCCGGCCAAGATTTCTGCCCTTATGCAGCAAGCCGGCATAGTCTTGAGATTCGAAAGTAGAGAGGCCATCATTTCACCAGTGACTTCAATAATCAGAACAACCATCTTGACAAAATGGTGTAGACGGAGTCTGCGAAATTCGAAGAAAAAAATCTTCATATTTCATCCGTTGTTTCCCCCTTTTCGGACGTTATTTGTCACACCGGGTGCCGAAAACTTCACGACAAATATCGTCTTGCTCTGAGGAAAACAATATCAGGCGTATTAACTTGTATGGGCTTGACGGTGAGGAATGAATAGTTCCAGTTGACAAAATATCGGTTTTGAATAAAACATTTGCAGTTCAAATTTCGATATTGAAGAAGCAAACAAACCCCTTTGTGTATCCAAGCATATTCATCAGAACCGGTTCAATGATTATTAATAGTATTCGACACAATTGACCTTTTTGGCCTTTTGTTTCACATGCCAATTATTGTCCTCGCCATAGTAATGTTCATTTATTTCATGCTGACCGATAACATACTCGTAAATGAACTAGAAGAAGTAATAGCAGTTCTGGAAATTATGGCCAATTGATAACGGTGAAATAATAATAAAAAGATGAATGTGTTTTGTTTCTTTGCATTTCCCTACCTATTACAAATTAAAAAAAAATCAAAAGTTGCTTGCATATTTTATTTCTTCTAAAAATTTATATGTAAAAAACAGAATAAATGGTATGTATTTATATAACAGCATGATAAAATCACGTCTCTTCAATGTTTGTACGATTCTAGATTTTTATAAATTTTTACAGAAATCGCCGGTAAAATCCATTGTAATAAAAAATGTCGCAAACAATATAAAATAAAAGTTTTTGTAATGAACAACTAGTATCCAGCAAATAGTAACAACAAAAACTGCATCCAATTATAAAAAAATCAAGATTATCAAATAATTATAACCTCAAAAAAAGTTCATAGCCAGGTCAATAAAAAAAATTCACAGCCCTGTTATTTAAACTTGCCTTTCGGTAATTTCATAAAATGGAGGACTTATTTTGGGATGGTCAGGCTAGCCAAAATAACCCACGAACTAATAACTATGTAATTACGTTTATCTCATTAAATCAATTGTGTCGGTCAGATATGAATGAATACAAAAAAAAATAAATTAAGAGTAGTATTCGAAATAATTATTCTGGCGACAAAAAAGACATTAGTAGTATGTACATATTGTGAGAATTAGGAAGGTTCAAGTATGATACCCGTATCATAACACTGAAGATACATTTTTATTCATTCTTCATTTGGGACCACTATTATTATATTGGGGTACTGGTATCTAGTTGGCGTTGAGAGGATTTCGCAAATACAAACTACTGTTACAAATGTGATGTTTCATAAAAAGGTTGTTGTTAACATCCATGAGTCGAGTGGTATAAAAGTGTGATTCTGAAGATCAATTTTTGTGACCACAAAGCAAATGTTGATGCTCTTTTCAAAGTTCATCACAATTTGAGAATGAGAAAACTTTTCACCAAATTTATATCAAAATACTGAACCCAATATATTTGTTCATGTTGTGGTTATCAAGAAGATTCCCAAACCATTTCAGATCGGCTTGTTTCAGAAATCGAAAAAATATTCGAATGAGAAAATATTTTCCACGAACGAAAATCCATGCAAGCTGATGAGATTATAGTGAATGAGAAAGGTGTGTGAAATGTGAATATAGTAGTCGATTCATCAACCAGTATCCAAGTAGATTTCTCTTCCCTTATGGGCAACACACAACTATTTCTTCAACACTCCAAAACATTTCTGGTGAGAGCAAGAAGTGTTTTTCTTAAATTCATTAAGAAGTTCACGTTCATCGATTCCGACTGAACTACAAATGAATGCGGAAAATATTCACTTTCAGCGTCCTTGTTTACCCTGTTCAGCCAGCAGAATTGCTTTCAAATTTGACATCAGTTGTCTGGTCATGATTTTAGGCAAATATTGTCCTCTGTTCCCCAAATTTTTGTTCTTCATTAAACGGAGATGGGTTCTACTAACTATCTCTACGATAATTTAGCAGAACCCAACCGCCAACCATAGATAAACAATTTTACAATAATTTACTTCCAGCCTATAACAATTTTTCATTATGTTCAAATAATTGGTTTTTGTTATCGTAACCAGTAGACTAGAATAAACATGTCAAAAAATGTTTTTCGAAATTTTGAATTTCCGACAATTGTAATTTCATTTCAGGCTCCTTTATCAACTATTTGAACAAATTTTGCTTCTCATTCAAACTGCATACTCAAGTGGTTGTCACAGTCAAAATTCTTTGAGCAAAATTAACTTCCTGTTCTGCTACCTCAATCGTTAAGCTGGCCGAAGAAGTTATAATCTACCCTTATCGTTTGTGCCTGAGGTAATATTTGCGCCAATTGAAGAGCAAACCATCGTTTAATAGGTTGATGAACAACTCCAAATAATTATAAAGTTATCACAACAGTTGAGCTAATAGGACCAACCAATTTTTTTAAAAAAGAAAACATTTAGAAAATCGGCAACAGACCAAAATCAACCTAAATCGTAGTCCTATTCGACCAAGTTTGTTTATGTTTTGAAATCCATGGTTCTTTCATTGAATGAAGACCAAAAAATCGGGGAAGAAGTACGAAATCACCCTAAAATTAAAGTTTCAACTGAAAATTTGTGTTGAATACCGAAGTGGTTTGCCTAGCATAGTAGAGGTTTCTTTTTAAAAAGACAGTTTTTCATTGGTAAATTTACAGATGTCACAGAATATTACGTTTTTTTTAATTACTTGAACACATTTTTAAATCGAGCCTTACCACCTTGCTTACCACAGTATTTTGCAGCAATGCAAATCATCCAGTTTATGAATTATTCAATTATAAAAAATTACTTTTTTATTCATATCTGCGACGTCTTGATAATTCGAATAGTTTTGATTAAGCAGAGGGATTTTACACTGACATCTTTACTCGATTATGCAACATTATTGTTGGCTTCGATTATGAAACATACTTTGGCAACATTTATAAATATATAAACACATAAAAATAAGTATACAAATAAGTCTGTAAGGGTCGAAAATTCACCATTTCTCGCAAAACGGACAGTTCTCTCGGAGACCGCCGTAGATATAGGAACGACGCGAAATAAGTTAATTTTTATCACAAAACTTATTTATAGATAATAAATACTGAGGTATCCGTTACTAGTTCTCTCAAGGCACAACGGTTGTAACAATTTCACCTTCACTATTCTTTTTACGTTGAACGAGCACGGGGGTTTTGGGAATAGAATCCGGAATCTCCGACTCCCTTATTGTGACTCTCGCTCGCTGAGGAGTTAGTAGTTCAGATTTAGGACGTATCTCTACCCCATCTGGTTCACTATTGTAGCCGTTCTGTTGCAACTCTTCGTCTTCTTCGCTGTCTTCTTTGGTCAGCTCCGGGTGAGCTAGCGGGGTGAATGATTTGAGCAAGACTGTATCATCTTTGGTTTTGCCGTTTTGGCCATTTATCAATGGTATGTTTTCTGGAATGTTCGAATTTCTATTAGCTTTATCGTTCGTGGCTGAAATACTCAGTTTACTCAGAGGTTTCATCTCCTCCCCGAGAGAGTTGGGAATGTCACGTTTTTCCTGTCTTCGCTTAGATCGCCGACCTTTTACAAATGCTATAACGAATAATACTGCTAAAAATAGTCCGACTCCGACGATAGCATAGACGGCAGTCGAGTCTGAAGGTGCAGCAGATGCTCGTTCCAACTCCCCAGTCCTGGTGCCGTGTCCAATTTCTTCCACGTCTACACTTTTGTCCGACTGCCTGTCAAGTTTTGTTTCCGTTTCCTTCAGGATCTTTGGTTCTTTGATTGGGATTTGTGCTTCGGTAAAAGCTACTGGAGCAGATGTGGTCGTGACAGTTGTTTTGCTGGTAGTTGAACTGGTTGCTACACTGGAGGTCATTGCAGGGTGATCCTCAAACAAGTTGATATCTTGGAAAAGTATCCGAGCCTGATCGATGGCACTCGGAAGTGGTGATGCAAATTCTTCGTCGTTCTCTCCAACTGGTCCTGGGGTGGAACAATTTTCTATACATCCAATGACGCCAGTATCTGGGAAAATGCCAAATCCACTTCCTTCGTTACCACTTCCTTCTTCCTCCTCTACTGCCTTGTCATCTATAATGGTGTTGTCCTCTATTATAACGTCATCTTCCTTTTCTTCGACGAAAGGAACTTTGTATATTTCGGTATTCACGGATTCGTCGAAAATGTCTGCATCGCCTGAACCTTCCTCTGGCTCGTCGTAGACCATGATATCATCTATTGAGCAATTAATAGCGGTTATATCTTTCCCGATATATTTGTTCGGAGAATGACACGTTACCGATTCTGGCACTGAAACACCGCTCTTGATCAGCCGGTCGTAACTCAGTACATTGTTACAATCACAGTCTATCGGGTTCTTATACAGGTGCATCTTTTTGAGATACTTGAGTGAAATCCAGTCTCTGGGAATTTGTGTGAGCAGATTATGAGATATATCTATTTCTTCTATGTTCTGTGGCAAAGCGGTTAGATTGATAGCTTTCAGATTATTCGCTTTCAAAATTAACGTCTTCAAGCTATTCAGCGAAGGAATGGAAGAAATCTGAACATTATTGTGGGATAAGTCTAGGTAACTCAAATTTTTGAGATATTTCAGTCTTGGATCCACCTTGTTTACGGCTGCATCAGACATCTTCAAATGAACAATAGTACGGAACTGCTTTTCGCTGAATTTGGTCAAGAAGTCGAAAGAAGATGTGTCTAGGTAGCCTTCTAACGTTTGGCAGGGCGTTCCTTCAGGGCAGTGATATATTGAAGCACCGAGAGCTGTCTCTAGGACTGCGACTATGACAAGAACCTCTTTCCACATTTTGGTTTTTCTGAAACAAAAAAGATACGTTTCAGATAACAATCTGGTAACATTTTCAAGAAATTGAAACACTTCATATCGTGTACCTATACTCTTCAATATAACCAAACATTTTCACTTGGTTTCATTATAAACTGTCTATAGATATTTGTTTACATTATTATTAAACTTTCATTATTCTTTCTTTCAAGGAACAGAAGTGAATAAATCAAATCTCGTTGTGGTTGAACTACAAATATTCCAACTTGAACAATCCCAAACTGCTACTGATTCAGAACCAAGGTGGTATATCACCGATTGGAAAAGATTAATTCGAGATATATATTTCCCAGCAATCACCCTTAAGACATATGAATTTGAATTTAATGAGCCTCTTGCATGTAATATATTAGGTACACAATTTCATGGATGTATTAATAAAATAGAATATATTCAAGGTTCATAAATAAACTGATAATATACAGGCTGATTCACGGTGGATGGCACATTAGACGTTTCTGGTGAACCAGACAACGGATCACTTTGAAAATTTAATGGAGGGCATATTCGGACATTCTCTAGCCAACTAAAATATTTTCGACAATGCGGTGTTG
>NW_019293240.1:17439-39302 GCF_000500325.1 Leptinotarsa decemlineata
TTGGTAGTACAAAACGTCAGGTTAATTTCAATATTGTAACTTTTTCAGTGCTTGAGAAAAAAATTGTTATACAAATTTTATGTACCCCCTTTAAGGGGCTGTATCTTAACAAGGGAAGTTCCAATGAAGTTTCTTTATATGAAAGATCTTTTTTTCGATGAGGAATCACCTCCTTGAATGTTTTACACTTATTCAGTTACACCCTGTATAGGTATTATAATTTTTCGTCTGCTATATAAAGTATAGATATATATCTTCGAGTCATTGACGAAATATATAGAAAGAGTATTCGTAACTGTTTTTCATATATTTTTCTCTTTCAGAAGATTTCAGTCAATAACAGGGGGTTATTTAGTTGAACTCTTTGGTATCTGTCGAGCTTTCAGCAATGTTTATTGCCTTTTTCAGGACTTTTTTCAGGACTGTAATATATACATGAATGAATGAAAATAATGGATTTATATGAAAACAGGAAATTCATAAATTATGGATCTGACTTTGACATATATTGAATCAAGGAGAAAAATTTCGAAGAGAGAGTGATGAAAGTTTTTCTTTTTGACTTTTCAAAATGAATGTATAAATTTTCCTGAGATTGTTGAGGTCCGAACTTCTATTCATCGCTTGTTCTCCGTTATTTATCTCAGCCATTTCTGAAAATAATCTTTTTGAATAACCCAAAATACACCATCCTCTATTTGAAATTTTCCTCCCTGAATATGCCAAAATCAATTGCATCATTTCATTTCATTTTTGTTTTCCCTGTTTTCATGTAAATCAATTTTTTCATTCATCCTCACGATAGTGAGTATGAAATATTCTCATATATTTCGGCAATTAACAAATGTATTTATATATTCTATATATTCATTTGATTCAACCTGACCCGAGACCTGACCTCTTTCCTAATGAAATTCATTCAGAGTTTAGTCTATATTTACTGTGCAGTGTCATTGATAAATTAAAATTATTCAAATTAGGTCGTGCATAATTTTCAACTAATCGTCAACTATGGACCATTGTTTCGGTAAATAAAAAGTTTCCCACATTTTTCAATGAATATTTTAAAAGTTTGTTAGCATTCTATAATGCAAGTTTGTAAGAATCAAAAATTATTCAAGGTTATCAGTTTTTAGGTGGGTCCTAATATGGTCTGTTATTAGCGATTTCAAATTTGAAGTGTTTGCAACTGATGACGAAACCCTTCTAATCCATTTATACTGTGTTATCTCTGTTCATTTTACAATTCTACTGGCGTCAGTGTTCTTGAACGCCTCTAGATAAGCAAGTAACCATGACAAGGTTGGAAAAATTCGTTGAAACACTTGAGCAGGTATTTGTATTGAAAATTGCACGTAATTATTGGAGAGTCAATAATGAAGTCGACAAATGGTAGAAACGCTTGATGCGAAATTAGAAATTGTTTGAATAATTTACAATTTTTGTTTTATATGACTGACCTTAGTTTTTACAGAATCAATAAGTTGAAAGTTATGTATTTTCGTAATTGTTTTGTCCGGTAATTTAGTGTTGAAAAGTACTAAGAGTTTGACACAACACAAAAAACTTGTATAGTGAAACGCGCGTCGGGAAGAGTATTGCAGTTCTGGTTTTTGGGAAAAGTGGTTGTGCACAGAAATATTATATCGTTTCAAATGGATCTGTACAAATCATTCTTTCAATAATTCATTTCTCAACCCTTAAGAGAATTGAGAAAGTTGTTCAGGAAAAAAAATGATCAAATTTTCATTGTTGATAGTTTGGAAGCAATCCATTTGATAACTGATGTATGACTGAAAATTTTCAAAATGTAGTTCGACAATTGTGATAAATTTTTGTCGGAAAAGAAAGGAACCGATATGGTTATCAATGATGAATACAAAAAATACGCATTTACAAGATTTGTGTAGTTTCAACTCATTGATTTAGAGTAAGTAAAATTGAAAGACAATATTAACGAAAGAAAGCGGTGAATTCCACACTTCCTCACAATTTTACTCGTAAACATTCATATTTATCAACCTATTTATTTTTTCAATGCAGCTATTGTTGCATTATACTCAGCGTTTCATTAGATTTTTCTTGTAATTACAGATAAGAATGAATTTGATTTTTCTTTATTTTCGAGAATATATTATTCATTTATTTCAATATGTTCAAGATATAAGTTGTTCAATTTGAGTTCAGTTCATTATCCGTTATCATAAATACATGGTAGCAGACGACTTTTTCAATTTCTTTGTACCATCCCAAACAGTTTTCAATCACAAAATAATTTCTGATTAACTAATGAAAGATCTCATGAAAAAATCCATAAATATACTTGCTGAGAGTTTAATTTCAGAAACTCAATATTATTTTTTTAACATTTTGAAGACTATAAATAAGTACATTTGAAAAGAAATACCGTCGACACCTTTTCTTCCGAGGCTCACATTTGACTCAACAATATACCGCTACCTACAATGATCTACCATGGCCTTCAGACTCCCAACAAAAAATAATGTAATATTTTCTTCCTATGGAAAAAGCCGAGTCGGTCCTATTGATGGGTGCACCGTGTCTGTTGACAGTATAATTCAGAAGAATATCTATTTAAACCGCCTTCAAAAAATCAATGTTTTTTCAATTCCTTTCAACTAAATACTTATTTGTTGAAGAATGTGTTGTTGGTTACTGTTGGACATATTTTCACATTTGTCGTAATTGATGTGTTATTTTGTTTGTTATGAATGAGATTTTTCAAGAATAAATTTTGTATTTTTGGGAAAGAAAGTTTTTGGCTTTCTACTACTCCATCTTGATACAAAAAAAGAAGGATGAGGGAGTCTTCCAAAGAAAGGAAAGAAGTAACTCTATATTAACATGTTCTGTTAATGCACAAGAGCTAACATTTCGTCTACAGTCGCTCTTATGTGAAGTGATGCGACGACTCAGAGGTCTAGATGTTTGTCCTATATATGTTTTAGAACAATCCATACAAGAAATTTTGTATACTAAATTGGATTTTTGTTTATTTGAAATTGAAGCTTTTAGTTTACTGTATGTACACTTTAGATATAGTAGTGTTTTGGATAGTTTTGGTTATTATTTCGGAATACATTCATTAATTTTGGTAAGTTCTCCATATTTATATATTTTTTCCAAGATATATGTGTGTGTGTGGAGGGTAACAATCCCAAATAAGAAACCATGTCAAAAATAAATAAAAGCTAGTTTATAGATTTAATGAGAATACTTTCATCCAATAAGATATTGCGATAATTTGTAATCTCAAAAAAGTCTACAGGGATTCGTTGAGTGATTCTTTACTGAATGAATCAGTTTCATTAGGACTGATGACAACTCGAATTATTTTTTCTGATAATGATCATCCAGATCCCACATCTCTGCTTCGATTTTGATTGTTTTGTGCATACATTTTTCCCAAGCTTCTTGGTCGACTGTTTCCAGAGCACCGTATAGGCATTTCTTTACTTCACGCAGTTTAAAGGTCTTGTTATTCCTTGCGATGAATCCTTTAACTTGAGCCCAAACCAACTCTATTAGATTCAATTCACAGTGATAAGGCGGCAACCGAAGAACTGACATTCCTTAAGTTTTCTTCATCTCTTCGGTGACATATCTGAATAATTTTGACATATGACGTTTAGCCAAGTTGAGGAGCTCAGGTTTTAACATGGTTGATTCGAAAGGAATAGCTTCCATTTGTAGGCACTCAGTAATATATGCCTTCCTCCAACACGATGTCGGCAGCTTCTCGACTCGTCTACTGTGGTAACTTGCATTATTCATTACTACTACGGATCCCTTCGGAAGTTTTACAAGTATGTTTTTAAATCATTTTTCGAATACTGTGGCATCCATTTCTTGATAATAATCCCTTTTTTTATTCGATTCAAACATCATCAATCCATCTTTCACGAATCCCTCATTGCTGCCTATATAAGTGATGATTAGAGGACGACCTTTTCCAAGTGGAATTGTCAAACCAGTGGACCGACCTTCCATGAAGGCTTGTTTTCCACTTTTGATGTTCTGGTCTTGTGAAACCTTTGAGACGGTATGAACCCCATTGACACATGCTTCATCCAAATCCAGTGTTCTGGATTTCTTTATTTCTCTTAAATAGTTTCTTTTCCATTCTACAATCTCTGATATTCCTATTAACATGCCCTTTCTATCTTTTTTCCAAAATAGAAGTTCAGCTCTTGTAATATCTTCCATAATCTAGTTCTTCTTATATCAGGAATTAACTTGTCTTCACGAATAACTGACAAAACTTCATTTAATGTAGGTATTTCGTTTTTTATGTAAAAAGAGTGTACTGTTCTAATAGAATTCTTGACTTCTTCGTCGATAACCAAACATTTTCTGCCAATGGATACTTTCGGCTCCAACAAACTTGTTGTTTTCCTTGAGTTCCTTAAGAATTTTAAAAATGTTTGACACCGGTCATACTCGCNAAGCAAGTATAATTTTTCTGGACAGATTACACGGGTATATTTGTCAATGTACATTCCGTCCCTTTCTATTCGATTATATAAGCTATTATTTGTATCATGTAAATAATCTGGATAAATCATTTTCTAATACGAACTCTTAAGATTTGTAAGTTAACTTTTTATAGGAAGATACTATGGAGGCCGTGCCTACTATATACACAGACAATTGTAATACATTGTTTCTGGCCGACTTTATATACACAACAATTTGATCAATTCAAATTTATTAGCACAATTCAAATTTTTCACTTGCAAATTGAGGTGCACGAATGCAGTTTCAACTGTAATAGTCTGGAAAATGTAGGTATATGTTGGAGTAATCACATGATACCATAAATAAAATTTTCATGTTGAGATGACTTTTTTGTTTCCTTCCTTATTTGCTTCCTTCTTATACCAGTATTGATATCTGTTTAAAAATCTGTTTAAAATCTGCAGAATTCAGGCAAGAAATCAGTACGCAGGGCCAAAGAAAGAAGTGCAGTGATAGGGAATTGATATATCTAATACTGTTATTGATCAATTGAACTCTTCATTGAAGAATATAAAATGTTGAGGGTTTATATTTTAAATGCAAATTGGAAATGCCTTTTGTTATTTTGGTGTTTTGCTGATATATTTTATGATGTAATTTGAATGTTCTAGTCTACTTCCTTAAGAAATGCAGTAATACATCATTTCCGAGTCGCTGTTCCAAAAGCGTAGGTACGTACATTTTTTTGGTTAGAAAGTTGAAAATTTAGTTATTTATTTTGAACATTCAATGTTGTTGTATAATTTGATACAAAAAATCTCAAAAGACTCTTTATAGTTGTTCGTTTACGGTGAGTAACAAAAATGTGGAACACTCGCATTAATAATTAATGAAATTTTGAATTAAACACCTAAAATTGTTTTCAATTTTCAATTTCGATTAAATGTTTCAATACTTTATCTGAAGAGCACTTTTCAATATGCCACATATCTATGCAGGGCTTACCTGAATGAATCAGTCATACCTGTAATATTTTCAATTTCCGCTGGAAAAGAAGACAACGTCATGATTCTATATAATGGTTATCGCCATGGGAAACAGATTTTAACAGATTTTTTTAAGTGGGTACTATTACCTGAAGAATACGAATTAATCAGTGTTGTTATTAGTAAATTTCACCCAGTTTGTGAATTAAAATGGCTCCTTCAGTTTTGTCTCCAGTGAAAAGAATGAGCAAATATTCTTTCTATGTTAACGAAAAGATTATTATTCTCAATAATTCTACATTACATTAATGTTATGTGAAATAGCGAAGTTCAGGTGTGTCAAGAGAATCTTAAAATACTCAAGTTTCGTTTTACCATTGGGTATGCATATCTTACATCAAATGTCCAAAACTTTTAATGAACAGTCATATGATTGAATTATTTTTCTAAAAGGTAAGTAAGGCACTGAAACAACGTAGACTAAACCCAACACACTCGCTCACACCAGAACTGGTGTATGCGAGTGTATCACCATTCAATTTGGGGTTATCTAGGAGATAAACCATACTCTCTAATATAGTTATTCATTTATCTAGTAAAACCAACTTGAACGTCTAATGGATGCCTATATTTCAATAGATAGTTTTTCCAATGTAGCTTTCTGTTAGTGTATACGAACCAAACATAATCCATAGTGATAATGATGAAAATCTTCCGCTGAAAGGTCAAATTAAGGGAATCTGAGACAGAGCTGGGCTGTGTGGACCACTGTCCTCTATTACTATTATTATTATCATCAACTGTATTACCATTCTCGTATATTATTAAGGATGAGGATAATGTAAAACGGAACTCATAGAGAATATTGGAAATTCAGAACATACAATTCAATGAGGGGTAAAAACAACTGCACCTATTGATTCGGCTTTTTTCTCGTTCGGTTATTCCATATAAGTTTTTTCCGATATCTACAGATAGCGCAACATGTAATCTAGCAGCAACGTGATGAAATAACTGCCTTCACGGTTCATGAGCCTTCTGCCATTTGAAAATTACTTATTTCTAACGCGTTCGTAGGTCTGCTTCATCATTTCTATACTTTCATGTTCATTGACACCGAGGAGAGTACTCACGTGATGCTTTGACTATTCTGGTAGCATAAAAAATTAGATAATACAGACTTTGAAAGCAATATTTTCAATGGAGGGTGTGCATTGTGACTAGAACATTTGCGCTGCGTCAGATATAATTTCAGTTTCTTGAAATAAAAACATTTACTTACCTGATAAGTTAACTTCTCCAATTGTAAATGAGGTTATTTAAATTTAACTGTGATATATGAAGTATAATTACTCATTAACCAATAAAAATCACGGCTTTCGTATTATTTTTTTTAAAGATTATTGTACGAGTTTATATAATGTGAGTCATTGAAAACAAAACAAAGCCAGTTTCTCATAAATGACGTTCAGAAAAAAATGTGCTCGGACACGTCGATTTTTATTTAGAATCTATTATAAACATCGTCACTTCCAAACCCTTAAAGGAGTGAAATCCAACTCTTAATGTTACATGTTATTTAAGAAATACTTTATTGGACTTTTAGCCAATGTTGGGCCAGGTCAGTATCGATCTTACAATAAATAATACCAGGCATTTATCTACGGTTCCTGGCATAAGTCGTACGATTATTCGAAAAATTCTGAAATCCCTTAAATTCCACCTCTATAAAATTCATCTTGTGTAAGAATTTGATGTGAGAACTGGTGAATAATTTTGGGTACGTAGGTATTGGAAAATGATTTTTCAAATTTTAATTTTCAACAGTCTGGGTAACATCAAGACCCGACTAATCGGTCTGGCTTTTTTGTTTATAAATTCCTTAAATATTCAACTTGAAGATATAAATATTTCAAAATGCTTCAAAACCTTTGTCTCTTAAAAAAAGTCAACGATTGGCAGGGGCCTTTCAACCAAATCTCGACGATCTCATTTAGGGGTCAATCAAGGACAATTACAAAAAAAATTGTAGTGCCTCAAGAATCCACCCAAAATTGTTCAGCAGCTCAGCAGTCAATCTTCTAGGTAGGTGGTTTTCAGTACAAAAAATTATGATAATCAAATATTTTGTATGGAGAAAAAAATGGAAGTGGCAAGTAAGGTCTGTCCGCAGCATGCGATCGTGAAAAGAAGTGTCATTTTACGAGTTCCTGAAATAGTCGATTTTTAGACCGAAACGCTAAGTTTCGACTACAGATTCATGATCAGAAAACAAAGGCAACTAATTCTTTTTTTTCAAAAAATAGCTCGAGCCGTTAAAAAAGTTAAAAGCGAATGAATGTTATTTACGCACTGCCATCGATGACATGGGTGGATTCAATCCATTCCGTGACAAAAAATTCGTAATTATGAACGAATTTGAGTGTTTTTTCTCATAATGTTATCAGTATTCCATGTTAGTTACATTTTACTTCTTTCATTGATTATATTGTGTAGAAATCCTGTGAATGATACCTGATTCAATCCCATACGAATATTTGGAATACAAACGTAATAGAGAAAAGTGTTTTTCGTATATTTCAGCGTTAATATAAAAGTATTTGTTTCGAAAGTATTATTCTTTTGTGTAATTCAATGTTTAATGAAAATAGCTGTTTCGAAGGGGCTTTTTCTTCCAGTTTCTGTCTGAAAGTTATTTCTTTGCATGATCTACACATCTTTGTATAGAGTTTTTTTTTAAATTGATTGCTTCCTTTCTTTCTTTGGAAGATTCCCACATTTTTTGTATCAAGATGGAGAAGTAGAAGGCCAAAAACTTTCATTCCCAAAAATTAATCTCTCCTGAAAATACCTACACCAGAATCGAGTGATGAACGCAAGAAAAAGACAAATTTAAAAAATCAGGCCACAATCGCATTGTATTAAATGACCCTGTTTCGAATAATCAATTGCACGACCAATCTACTATTACCAAATCACTGCAACGAACGGTCAGAGCAGTGCTTTCTAAACAGAGATTGGTCAGAGAAGCACGTATGATTCATCTCGAGAAAAGAGTGGAGCTATACGGAGGTAGCCGGACATAACGGTTACTCTGTGGAGAATACTGTTGTATACTAAATTTGAGGAGCGCGACCGTGAAATTGCAGAGCTTCATCAAGTGGAAAAAATGACTGGTTTTCAATTAGGAATCTTGGAAGGTTTATCATTATCACATCAGGTACTAATATCAAAAACGTACCTAGTTAACATTTTCCATTTTTCCTGAGAATTAGTTCTTCATTATATTTGTAAATCATGTTATGCTAACGAATGAAAACGAAGATTCAAGTATTTCACCCGACCATGTGCTAGTTGGCATTTTCCATATTTGTTGTTCGATTTGTAATTAACTAGCGCCCGGAACCGGCTTCGCACAATGAACAAGAACACATATGCTCACATTTTTTTTGTCATAGTGTCACAATAGCATGTGCTGCTTTTCTATGAAAGAGGTACCGGGTGGAAGTTTCGCCGTCTAGAAACTTCTAGATATGTCCTGAACATTCGAGAGTATTGGAGGACATCTCGGTACATTCTACAATGTGGTGAAATGTTCGGTAAAAAACTTCAATAATAAACATTCCACATCATTGTGGAATGATCAAGCAGTCCCCATATCTATCATATATGAAAAAAGTTACCATTTTCAACTGAAAGGCGTGCTTTTGAAAACATGAGAGCTGAAATTTTCGCCGTCTAGAATATCCTAGAACAGTCCAGAACATACCAAAAGATCCTGGAATATTCTGGAATCTTCGGGAGCATCCCAGATTAGTGTGGAATTTTCAAGAGGGTTACATAGTGTGATAACCCTCTATCTCACATCCAAGAGGAGGGTTTCCGTTTTCATCTGAATATTCATGCTTTTGAAGACGCGAGAGCGGATAGTTTCTCCGTCTAAAAATTTCAGTCCAGAACATTCAAGAGCATTCCACAACATTCCCGAATATACTGGAATATTTTGAAAAATTGTGAAATATTCGGGAAAAGTCTGGAATGTTCAAGAACATCCAAGGTCATTATGAAACATCCCAGAGAAGTATTGAATGGGTTGGAATGTTCTGAAACATCGTGGACCATTCGAAGACTTTTTGTATTGGTGGGGCTATCCATTCGTATGGGTATATGAAGCAAGATCCGTTGACTTCTTATAATTTGTAGACTATCTTTTCATTTCAACTACCACCCTATGCTACACATACTTTTTATGTAACTGTGGAAGAAGAACAATATGTACAGTTGTCGTTCGTAGGGGGCGGCAACTGGTTAACGAAAAAACAGATTTTTTACAATTTCTTCCCAAGTACTTAGACTTGGAACAAAATTATAGAACAACGTACTTTTCTGTATTCAGTGACACTAGCCAGTTATTCCATCAGTTAGAGATGGTGTTCAGGTATGATGTGATAACTTGTTAGTACAATTGAGTAGTTTTTCGTGTCATCGGTGTAGAAACATTCGTGACTTTTTAGGCGGTGAGTGTTACCACTTGCATACATTTCAAAGAGGAATGGTTCGAGAATAGATCCCTAGAGAACGCCACTTGTGACTACAATGTCGAGAGAGAATGAGTTTGTCAACTTTCACTCTGAAACTTCTGTTTGCCACATAGTATGTTCTCAAAAACTTCCCTCGTATGCACGTGTTTGTATATCTTGCTAATGGGAACCTAATCTAAAACTTTTGAAAAATGCAGGTACATGATATCGGTTGAATTTTTCTGGTAGAGAGTCAGTGTCCCCTAATGTTCACATCATAAATTATACACAATATAAAAAATTAAAATAAAATGATGTTGAAATTTCGTTCATACGAAAAATAGACTTGAATGTACTATTTATGCAGTAAAATAGTAACCAGAAATTTTCAACAAGTGATGATGAAAAATCCCCTTATATTGTTGAATAATATTTGTTTGGTTTAACATATTACAACATTCATTTTTTGTAGTTGACAACCTGTCATAACAGCAGTGTTTTGTGTCCAATCTTCCTATTTAAATACAGGGTTCATATTAAAAATCATTTCTCTTGATCACTGAAGTAATCAGTACTAAAATTGCAGTAGAGACGCTTATCAATACAATATTTACAAAATACAATACACTACAAGTTTGGCACAGAATCACATTATCAAACTGTTATACATGTTTCCCTATTAGTATAATTACTTCAGACAGGACCGTAGAAAGTTTAATTCTATAGCCAAACGTGTGGTAGTTTAGTGATATGGTATCATGAAAATCATGCAATAACTGACAACTCGGGTAGTACAGCAATACAAATTTAAATTTGTATATGAGATGCTGGAAATAAAAATGCCATTCGTTCATTTATTATTAATGTGAATGCAGGAGAAGAAAAGATTTGTCAGTACTTTTGCATATGAAACAAATGTTTACTTATCATCGATGAGAAAGCATTACCTGTTTTCAATTTACTTTTATGATTCTATAACCCCCATTTGCCAAAGCAATAATTGAGGGTTTAGTAATCTCCAAAGTATGTCAGCAGTAAAATATCCACATCGTTTTATTTCAGCCCTTGGAAACTTTGATGCGATTACACGAATTCAGAATTTATTATATTGACTCCAAGAATTGCTGATAAATCAGCTCTTCAAAATGTAGTCGTAAACGGGCCATCAAAAATACTCTCTGGTACAAAGGGTTAAAGAGTAAATTCGAAACGTGAATAACATCTGATGACGTAAGTACCGGAGAAGTGTAAATTCAAATGACAAATCTAAATAAGAGATAATCTGATGGATCAATATTTGTTTTTGAAATCTTCGAATATTGAAATTCAGTATCAAGGTGAGCAGCTATAATCTCACGGTAATATCGGTTTCAAAAAACAGCACGTTTGAAGGCGTGCAACTGCATTAACCTAATTCGATAGAAACAGTGATATATCTTGACCTTTGATAGGTACTGAAGACCGGCAACATTAGGAGTCAACTTACCAGTTCAATTAAAACGCGAAAACAATATTGAAATTAATACACCAAGAGACTCCGTCTTTTATCACCGTTCACAGCACACTAAAAGTCGCACAAAGTTTATGTCACTCAAAACGTTTCATTCCATTTTACCCTGAGATACACTATTCCATCTTCTGAATATCATTTAGCAGATAATCCTGATGTTCACTCGGTTTATTGGTTGGCGGTAGTGAATAAGTTACGAATTTGAAAATGTGACTTAAACCGAGTATGCGCGCGTGATTCACGTCCTACGATTGCTGAGAACGAAATGACGATTGAACATTGAACTGCATAGCAGCGACCGTCCGCTGGCGAAGTAGATGGGAATTGCGTTACGCAATATTATCTACTGGTGCAGTCTTGGGGTTGGGAGGGGGTACGAAAATAAAATATATGTATTTCCTTCATACTCTTATCTAATAGAATAGTCCCTGGAAAGAACACTCCGTAGGACAGGAACCCTACAAACGCCACTATTAACATCATTTAAGAACGCATTGTATGTATTTTAGGCAATACCTATGCCGAATTGGCTTTTAGCTGGAGGTTGTAAAATAGTTTACCTTCTTTAATCACTGTTAACTATCTGTTGGTTTTATCAATATGGTTCAAAATATCAATTTGGTATCTATAACTTTGAAATCACTAGACAAAAGCAATGCAACAAAGTATTTGACTCGACTTGATCTGTCTGAAATTATAGACTTCAGATTATCAGAAAAATGTAGATAAATGATTACTCATGTTGGTCATAGACGAAGTGATTTATTTTTGATTGCACACTATTTTCTGGGGAACCAATAGCATATCGAAAGGGAAGTTGTCAAGCTGCAGCCTTTTCAGAAATTCAAAAACAATCAATGATGGAGGGGCGACCGCCCCCATTTCAGTCAACAAATAGAAGCGTGACTAAAATGTCGTTTTCTGTTATAATAACAGAGTAACTAACTACTAATTTCATTTGATAAACTAGTCAAGTCTGTATATCAGGGTAATTCATTAATGAGTGGGCATAGGTGGGCATACCATATAAGTTACCTTAGTTTTGAAAATTTGTGAAATCATGTCTTTTAGCCATATGATCGAAAAATAATTGAATATTCGTGTTTAGGATCAATTCCCATAGGATTTGAACATCCACGATGGTATATTCATTGTTCAAAATATTTTTCCAATGGTAATCAACTCTTAACAATTGGTACAAAAAAGACGCATAACGCACGGATAACATCGTCATATTCCAAACAATTCACAAAACATCAATATCTATGTACATTATATGCATTAGTGAAAACCATATTAAAATCCACTCGGTAGTTTCTGAGTTCATAGAGTTCAGACAGATAGACAAACAGGCACGGTGGGGTGAAATTTCCTTGATAGTTATATAAAGTTGACAACATTGCATTCATTTCCAGTTAATTTTGTAACACTGCAAACAGAACCAATGAAAAAGTCCACTGATCAAAAAATAATGTATTTCAATAGAAACTGAATGAAATAAATAATTGAAAGTGCCTCAAGAACCTCTCATAACGTAAGAAATGAATGGAAGACTTTGTAATCGTCAGGAAGGGAATGATGAACATTTTGAGTATTCATTGAGTATTGAATATTTTTTTAATGAAATTATGATATTCATCATTTGTTTGCAGATTTTTTGAAATAATATAGAAATTATAACTACCCAGAAAGATATGATCTTAGAAAAAATTCGAATCAGACATTTTAAATAATTTGTAACCAATCATGTAAAATACATAGGTGTCTAGACACCTATATACTTTACATTTCGTAAGATGGAGAAAGTGACTCCATCTTACGAAAAGTAGTCGAAATATTGAATTACTTGGCTGGAGGAGCTATAAATTACTCACAAATCCGCCACCCACATAACATCCAAGGAGGAATAATATAATAATTCAATTATTTATGTAGATTGGATCCTATAAGTTTCAGCGTGGTCAACCTTGAAAAATTTTATTCTCTTCATTGTTCTTCAATATCATGTGATGGTAGGAACTAAATAAATCATATAAGTGTAATTATATAAGTAGGTAATTATAGAAGTATGATTTTAACATGTATCAAGAAGGTAAGGTTTTATGAAATTGTTACAAAACTGGAGTTCAAAAGCGTTGGAAGTCAGAAAGTGAAGGAAATACTAATGGTTTCCTCTTCAGTTTATATGAGTATACCTAGTAAGAAGAGCACTATGATTTTTTTGTTATGTATTTTTTTCTGAATATTCGAATTGTTTTTTGGAAATATTTTTGAAGCTTACAGGACAGTCCATTTCACAAATTTTTCCCAATCTATATTTTTTCATTTCATTCCTAGTGTGGTAAGTTTTTATTCCTAGCGCTTCAATTTTTTCATGCGTGTATTTCACTCATATATAACCCTTTCATTAGGTAGACATTCAAAAAGTGTACTATAACATCAAATTTTATGGACGTTTTCAGTACCAACTTTCATTATTTGTCAATATCAAAGAGCGAAAATATTATTGGCGGCATTTTTCTCGATCTGACCAAACCACTAACCACATCCAATTGTGGATTCCCGATTTTTCGAAATGATATATGTCAAAATTGGCTCGAAATAAGTTTTTCATTAAAAATGTTATGAGGGAATGAAATTTGAATATCATACCATTTAATTATCTCACCAATTCAATTTCAGAACATTCATCAAAATTCTGACTACTCCACTAGATTGGTTCATCACTGTTAGATCGTTCATTAATCACTTTAGGCTCGAAAGAGTGGGGATGTGGTTCTGTAAAAAATCACGAAATATCACGGGGGGGAGGAAATACGCTAAAAATATATTCAAGAAACATTTCATTGTGTGATTTTCACAACACAGTTTTACGAAAACCCGACACGTGTTTCGCTATACAATAGCTTTTTCAGGCATGTTTATACTCGTTAAAAATTGTGTAATATACTATTTTGCAACAGTTTGTAATTGTATATTGTGATTTACTAGTGAATGAAGATATGTATTGAATATAAAGACTTCAAGATGTCCATTCGATAGTTTGTTTTCTTGTGATGCACTGTTTGAAACCTTTGGTGTAGTAACGATCACTTGGTGATCGAAACACGTGTCGAGGTGTTAAAATAACGGTTTGGTGTTGGGATAAATCTCCAGTGATATTCAGTTTGTTTCTTGTGGTGTAGTAACGATCACTTGGTGATCGAAACACAAAATATATCATTTGAACTGAACATATTTTAATGGGACATACCTACCTATGACTGGAAAATGAATCCAACGCAACAGAAATCTACTAAATAGGTATTACTGAAGGTTTAGATCCCCGCCCAGAGGTGGCGGAAGCAACATGTTCTAGCCACAAGGATTGCGAGTGTTAATGAAAATGATTTAATGTTATTATATTCATACAACATAACATATCTGTTGTGAATACAAATATTGATATTAACGAATCCACCTTGGTTATCTTGACGTTCATTAGTATATATTTTATTGTAATTTTAACATGTTTTTTCTTGATCAGCATTATGAGAAGATATTCGTCATTTGTTTGTTTCAAAGGTATTCATTTAATCTTTCATTATTCAGGGTCTGGTGGGTTGCAGCATTTGAAAAATATTTTTTAGATATAAATCTATTCCACATATTTCAGTTCTACTTATTCATCTGTAAAATAATACTGATTTATTGAAAAATATTCTCTCCATGAAAATTATTATAGAATTTAATTTTCACAAGAAATTCTATTTGAGACGCATTTCGCTACAGGGTAGCTTCATCAGCTGGACTGGTTGGTTGGTTGGTTGTACCAGTCCAACTAATGAGCTTGATAAAGCATCAGAAGTTGCTGGAGTGTGTACAGTTTTCTGGTTCGGTACACTGTTCCAAGCTTTTGAGAAGCAGCCTTTGCAATTCCAGCGACATGATTTGTGCCAGGACATACCTATTGGTATCCATTTTAACACCCAACGAATGTATCGAAGCCCAATTTGAAATCATCTCAAGATCCTTATTAAGATATGCAACCTCCTGGTGCCGATGAAGATGTGAATTCATAGCCGATGTCTTGAAATGCAAATGGAATGACCAGATAAGTGTGCTGTAGTCAGCAAACAAACATATTGAATTTTTAGTTTTTTTCGTTAATATACAATAAAAAGAGGGTTGGAGACAATATAGATCACTGGGAAACAACAGCATTGATGGTAAAGTATTTGAGAGATATCCATCGACGGTTACTTGCAGGGAACACTTTTTCAAGAAGCTGGAGAGCCATACACAAAAATTGATTCGACAAGCCATGGGATCGAAGTTTGGCCAGCAAACCCTCACGCCACAATCGGTCAAAGGCCTTAGAAATATCAAGCGCAACAGCTCATGACTCCTCATGGTTCTCGATTGCGTTATTCCAAATATGGGTGACATATGATAGAAGGCCTCCTGTTAATTTTGGTTTCCGATGTTGAAGCCTTCCAAATATTCAAGGATATGGTGATTTACGGCTTCCTCTATTATTTTTGATATCACTGCTAGCGACTGATCTATAGTTATTTAGAAGATTCTTCTTGCTCTTTATTGGAATAGGCTGAACTCGAGCAATCTTTCAACAAGAAGGTGATAGTCTGAAACATCAAAGAAATGTTAGACCCTGGTCTTTCTTCTAAATATACTTTCATGAGACCTGTTTGACTGACATTTGTGTGATTAATTAAGAGCATTGTATTTAGGAAATATCAACATTTGCATTCTTTAGGAACTATGCTCTATTTCCTGAAAGTAAAGAGTAATGAATGATCGTTATAAAAGCAAAACGATAGCGAGTGCTCGAACAAAATTTAAAGGTTATTCTACCAAGTCCATCCGATTTTTGTATCGCATAAGGGTCGAAAATAAAAGATTTTATGAGCTTTCGAGTCGTTTTATACCTGCAGTGTAGTGCGTTTGGTCATTTAATCAAAAATACTTATTAAAACTGATAACTATGTTTAATCATTTTTATACAAATATTATTGTTATAACTTTTCATTTTGAAATATTTGTATAATAATGGTATGCTCATTGGAAAAGATATTAGGTATAAGCAAAAACTCTGGTGTGTTGTCATCAGATCAATTCGAATCTTCGCCGAATGTTGTGATTGAAGGTTCTACAATTTTCTCAATTGAATGGTCTAATTCCTCTTCTTTCATTACATACTGCATTTTCGCCATTTGTCGGATTCGACATTTGTTAAGGACTCTTTGAATAGCATCTTCAATTTAAAATGTCGTGGTTCTTCTTGCAACTAAACGTTTTACTCGAGCCCAAATGAGCTCGAAGAGATTAGGTTTGCAATGATAATGGGACAGACACAGAATAATAATATTTCGTTTCTGTGCCATCTTGTCAACTACATATTCCATGAAATGAGCTTTATTTCAACATACTGTAGACGATAGTCCTATTTTAACCATAATTTTTTCAAATGGTATGTTTTCTTGTGGAAGTAACATTTTCAGTAACTCATTCACTATAGTATGATAGGGCATCATAACCTATTTCATATTAATATAAGTGAAATGTAAAACTGGAATACATTTGGCGTAGAATAAATCCCTAACAAGTACTTTTCCCAATTATCAGAAATGCAATACTCTTCTCGACGACGTTTCACTAACCAAGTTAGAGTCTACAAGAGAAGAAGATAACTAGTTCCTAACTCTGAAACTGGTCTCTATTTATATCTTAACAAGGTTCACTTACAATTTCCGATACAAATCAATGATTTTGGGTAGGAATTTGCGGAAAATTTTCTCTCGAGACTTCCCGAAAATTTTAGTAGATTGCGATATACATGAATAATTTCGGGTTGAAACTTGCGGAAAATTTTCTCGTGGAAGTTACCACAAATTCGAACAGAATGATTCATTAGAGTAATACATGAGCTGTCATGTACCGATCTCAACAATTTCGGACAGTTTTCATTTATTCTATAAACGTTCTCCGAGTCTTCAAAGTCGGATGCTGAGTATTCATTGAAACAAGTTCAAATGGTTCACTTAGCTCGACCGATATCATTCTTGTCGTAATCCCTTATGGTCCAATTGAGCGAGCCATTGAAACCCGTTTTAAAGAACACACAGCAACAGGTGTCGGTCAAGATGTTTTGGAGAAAGGCCATAGAATAAGTTTAAACTGTCTGATTTGTGGAGATCGGTACATGAAATTATATTTTTGAGTGCTTTCGAAAGCCTGGAAATAGCAAAGTGTGGCTTGAGAACTATGAACAGTGACAAAGGTCCCATTTCAAAGAGCCCAATATATTCCTTTTCATGAATCACTTTGTTCAAACTTGCGGAAATTTTCACGAGAAAATTTCCAGCAAATTTCTATCCGAAATCATTGAAGTGTATCGAAAAGTAAAAGATATAAATAGAGACCAGTTTTAAAATAAGGAATTAGTTTGCTTCTTCTCCTGAAGACGTCAACATGGTTGGTGAAACGCGCGTTAGGAAGAGTTATGTATTTCAGGTGGCTGAGAAAAGTGTTTGCTTTGGAATGAGCTAATTATATTCGTTGAGAGAGTTATTTTGTCATTATCCAGAATGAAAAATGCACTGCTTTTTCAGATCGTTTGACGAATAAATCGGTCTTTTTACATTTTTTTTAAAAATGCCGAGGCCATTGATGTTACGGTAAACCGCATTTGGCAAATATTTAAGACTTTTCGTGACACACTTGATAGAATTAAAGTTCTGCCCCACATCAACCAACTACCATCTTTTCAAGCACCTCGATAAATTTGTCACCGGTGGAACTTTCGCCAATCAGGCAAAAACGGCCTTCGTCGAATCCATCGAATCCCTAGCATCCAATTTTTATGCTTACGGAATTATTCGACTTGTGTTACGTTGGCAAAAGTGCACTGATACAAATAGCGCTTATTTGATCAAATTGAATAAGTATTCACTGAGATACTACAGTTCAAAATAGACTCATAGAAACGGGAAAAACTTTTGAAACAACCTAATAACTTCCTCTTAGGTTTGTAGACAAACGTTTCAAGAATAATTGTCATGCTTTGAAACTCATTCAAGTTGCATATTTCTGCAAAGAAGCAAATCACATTTCAGGTCTCGACAAAGGTAAAAGTTAGTAGAAGGGTGAGAATGGGTCTTGTCTGCTTGTCTGGAGCGTTCGGAGCCACCGAATGCTACGTTTTTTATATAGATGAATCATATGAAACACCGTCATTTCTCATCGTTTTTCAAAACGAACGTGATAGTCGAGGACCCATAACCAAACCACTTTTAGTTAAGGCGCTTCTTCGTTTCACTCGCGATAATATGAAGGGTTTTACCTGAGAGGCCTTTCGGGCGGGCCTTCTAATTGGCAAGGCCTGTAAAGAGGTCAGACAGTTCATAAAATGTGTATTAGGCATTAAAGTGTAAGGCCGGTGCTGCCTCTAGCGAGAAATGCGGCATACGTCAATTCGTGACGAGGAGTGGGGAGTTACCTGTGTGAATAATTAAGNAATAGGTCCACTTCATTCAACGAAGAATCCAACCCAAATTAAATAGAAGTTTATGTATAGGAAAAGACAAAAATAAAAACTTGAATACGTCAAAAACCTTATATACAGGCTATGGTTTATGAAATCTGCATAGAATACCAATATATAATAATGTGAAGGATGTTTCCATCTGACATAAGCAACATTAAACCTGATTTCGGTATAACTCACAATTTCATTTTCGAGATTTTTCTATTTATGGTTTATATATATAATGATTTGTTTTCGTCCTTTGTCCCCTGTACTAAATGTACAGGGGACAAAGGACATCACTGCTAACTGAAAATTTGATATCAATAGCGAAATCTCAAACCCGTTGGCCGTATGTGACATTTGTCCAGCCTATTAGCGTCAATAATAACTTTCAAGAAATATGTCTGGGTTAGGTATTTCCATTCAACAAATAATTTTATTGATATAACGTAAAAACCTTGTTTCATGTGAAACACTATCAAGGAATTCAGCGAATTTTGACCAGCTAGATACCTGCCGTTTTGAACAGTTTCACTTCCAAGGTTTACAATAGAAATGACACTTTTATGATGCTTTTTTCGGGTTTTTGTAGGGTCCACCTTGATTTTGAGCATCGAAAAGAAAGAATATTAGTATAACTGAAAGTATTTACCTAATTGAGAACCAAACACAACGGGAAACCAACGAAATTACATTCTTTATATAGAGGGTATTTAGTTAGGATGAAAAACTTGCTCTAATTTTCATTCTACCGAGTCCTTACTGGATTGATACCAATTCAGAAAGGACTCCTGAGGCATTACGCTCACTATTCTCTAGATTTGTCCTCCAAAAACTGGATTTTACTACGAGTAAAAATTAACCTCTAAACTGTATGCACTTTACTTTCATAAATTTTGAATCACTTGTCGGAATTCGTTAAAAAAGGTATTAGGCATTAAAGTGTAAGGCCGGTGCTGCCTCTAGCGAGAAATGCGGCATACGTCAATTCGTGACGAGGAGTGGGGAGTTACCTGTGTGAAGAATACAGGTATATTTTGTGTCCATTATTAGTGAATGAGTGACTTGGGCGAATAAGTTTGTGCGTTTTCTCTGCTATTGTGTTTAAAGAGGAGATATCAACGCGGTAAGGTTATTCTTGTTTTAATCAAATTAATTACTAATAGAATCAAGTTCATGCCCAACAAAATTTCATTCGAAAGCTACTGAGTAAGGTACGCAACAAGTTGCAGTCAAGGCTGGTCATCATGTTTTTACTGATAACGAGCTCACCCGACCTGCAGTTTTATCAAGACTTGCTCGAATTGGTTTTCCCTTTTCGACAGAACCGAAATGCCTTGTTTACTGTATGCTTAGTTTCGTTATCATTTTGATTATCTAACTAACGTTCATTGGGATACTTACTGAAACAACATTGACACGAATCGAACGTACGGATGAAACGTCGTTTTTCCATCTACTTGATATTCTAAGATATCTGTTGAAAATAAGACAAAGACCTTGGGCAGAATGATCCTTCTTGAGCCCGAAGATTTATCGTCTGAAACGTCACGGTTTATTGGTTCTTTCAGATGAATCATAAAGGTAGAAATTTGGGTGACATTCGATGACATTCGCGCAAAGTGAAATGTTGCACAAGATTCAAACATTTATAAATTAGTCAATAACTCTTTGTATTTCGTGAACACTCTTTTTGTCAAGTAAATAACGAATAATGTACTTACATGTGAACGATTCAAATTAATCTGTTCGAATTTGAATATCGCCCAAAATAAATCATGTATATAAGGTTTGACGGATTACCTTGAATCGTTTAGGTGAGTTTGGGACATCACAGTAAGTGAGTAAGTTTTCACACAAAAAAATAGATTTCTTCTAAAACGCCTGTTCAGTAGGTATCAACAATTTATACCAAATTTTATTGAAACATTTTCGAATTAGATATAAATGTTCATTCTCTTTGTGCATGACTTATGTTTAGTGAAAACAATTCATTCATACTTGAAATCAACTAACATCTCAATGGTTGTTGAGAAAGAATTTCTTTAAAAAAAAAACAACTCTAATGCTAATCATATATTTCGTCAGTGGAATATTCCATCTAAAATAATTCATTAAATTTCGTCAGTTTCTCAAAAAGTTTCTTGTCACAACCTTTTTCTAAAAATTTGTTCCAATTTGTTGAGAGATAATTTTGTATCTACTGTTACATAAAAATTTGTAGCGAATAATTTAGTTAGTTAATATCGGTGTCTTATTTTGCATATTTTATGATTCTTGCAACGTTTTGCGTCACGGTTATAACTACACAAAAGAGGCAGATACCAACTTCACCAAACAAGTTCGACGGAAGTCACTATGACGACCGTTTTAATAATAAAATTCAATTATCGACGCTTGATGGGTGACATACATACTGTCAATGGAAGGGTTTATACATAGTAAGTAAACCTTTTGAAGAAAAGTCTAGGAATTTTGGAATTATTACGAGTATTTTCACTGAACAGTGTGCGATTTTGTGAACTGTCAGAAAGTATCTCGCAATAAAGTTTTATGTGAATACATTGTGGATTCACTTTTTATAGATTATTTCATCAGGTAGGTATGCATTTTCACATATGGCTCTATATAACACAAATACAATAATAATAATAATATTGGATAAAATAGGATATAACAACCAAAAGGCGGAGTTCAAAACTGCAGTGTAGAACAACTACAGGTTTGTTCTACAATACAAATATTATTTCTGACGTAACATAGTCAACAAAATTTACTTCATACACTTGCCTTTTTTTCAATACTAAATTTGAAAAAAATATAATATTTGAGAGATTTAT